>SJYQ01004620.1:126137-251897 GCA_006410935.1 Redunca redunca
AGAAACACTGGACTGGAAGAAACACAAGTTGGAATCAAGATTGCCGGGAGAAATATCAATAACCTCAGAGATGCAGATGACACCACCCTTATGGCAGAAAGTGAAGAGGAACTAAAAAGCCTCTTGATGAAATCAAAAGAAGAGAATGAAAAAGTTGGCTTAAAGCTCAACATTCAGAAAACGAAGATCAAGTCATCCGGTCCCATCACTTCATGGGAAATAGATGGGGAAACAGTGGAAACAGTGTCAGACTTTATTTTTGGGGGCTCCAAAATCACTGTAGATGGTGACTGCAGCCGTGAAATTAAAAGATGCTTACTCCTTGGAAGGAAAGTTATGACCAACCTAGATAGCATATTAAAAAGCAGAGACTACTTTGCCAACAAAGGTCCGTCTAGCCAAGGCTATGGTTTTTCCAGTGGTCATGTATGGATGTGAAAGTTGGACTGTGAAGAAAGCTGAGCACCGAAGAATTGATGCTTTTGAACTGTGGTGTTGGAGAAGACTCTTGAGAGTCCCTTGGACTGCAAGGCGATTCAACCAGTCCATTCTAAAGGAGATCTGTCCTGGGTGTTCATTGGAAGGACTGATGCTAAAGCTGAAACTCCAGTACTTTGGCCACCTCATGCGAAGAGTTGACTCATTGGAAAAGACTCTGATGCTAGGAGGGATTGGGGGCAGGAGGAGAAGGGACAACAGAGGATGAAATGGCTGGATGGTATCACCGACTCGATGGACATAAGTTTGGGTGAATTCCCAGAGTTGGTGATGGACAGGGAGGCCTGGTGTGCTCCGATTCATGGGGTCGCAAAGAGTCGGGCACAACTGAGCAACTGAATTGAACTGAACTGAACTAGCCTTTCCTTTCTCCAGGGGATCTTCCCAACCCACTGACTGACCCCATGTCTCCTGCATTGCAGGTGGATTCTTTACCAAATGAGCTATCAGGGAAGCCCCAAATACTTGGCTACAGCAAAAAAAATAGTTAGGCTACAGTAAATCTACAGCATGTCACACATAAAATGCTTTCATGGTTTTGAGTAATAAAAGTGTAAAGTTTTGTCTCTGAATACATCCAAGAGAAATGCCAAAGTTTTCTAGGACAACTAAGTTTCATTGAACATTGCAAGCTGAATCTTTCCTTCCAGGATTTCAAAAAGTGTTTGTCTATTTGTTATTCTCCAAGACAACCAATGCTCTTTTGTGATCAAACAGAACAGGTTAAAACACCAATTTCTAATTTTTACATAATATTAACACACATCACACAGACTTGACCCATTGCAAATGTCTTGTGATATTATGCTTGGACATTTGCCTAAAGATAGCAGTGATCAGTTGTCTCAATTCAAGGGTTTAGGGAGATCAGAAAGTAATAATGTGTAAAACAAATAGGAAATACAAGAAATAACACTCTGAGAAAGAAATTTCTTCTCTGAGTCTTTAAACCTTGTCGTCAAATATCTATAGGATTATGTCCCACTCGGGTCTGGTTTAGGGGATTTCAAATAATCCAAATAAAGCACACTCTGTATTTGCTGATTCATTAACATGACAGCAAAAATATTGCATTAAAGTGACTACTATCCAGAAAATGTTTGTACCCGTTCACTCTACAAGTCTTTTAAATGTACGAAGAGACAGTTAATCGTTTTATAAACAAATAATGGAAAATTAGCAACTTTTAACCAGTTTGTTGTAAGTACCATTTAATTTTACATTATTAGAGAAGGAAGTTCTGCCCACACTTTTTGTGAATTTGTTGTGTATTTGATTTTATTAAAGGAACAGTCTATCAATGTTTTCTGGAGACTGCACTGAACTCTAAGATAATTACACCATTTGAAATCAATTTCAGATGGCTTGTTTTGAATAAAACTAAAGAAAATACAGTAGATTTTTGCCTCTTGATTTTTCATGTGAAAATGAATTATTGTTCATTAAACAACTGTTTGATAAAGTTCATTACATGATAAATGCTTTAGCATATAAAGTACAGTACTTGGCTTCATGGTAAGAATTTATTATAACTACTTTGTTCATTATCTGAATTTCAGTGTCACAACTGTTCAGATGAAAATCCCCGTTTAGATCTTCTGGACAAGGTGACTCATTATGTAAGGTCATTTTGCACAGAAATGGTGTTCAGTATTGAGATATGGGAGAAAATTCAATCAAACTTCCTTCTTCTTTTTCTTTCCCTCATGATCCTTTTCCTCTTTGTTCCTTCTTCTCCCTCTTTGTATCCTTTCTTCTCCTATGTTCTCCATTAGTATTAATGAATGCCTTTAGTCTCACCATAAAACCCACAACCTCTTCCACATGTTTATCTGGTTGGAAATTGGTTCCTTTGCCACATTTACAGTGGAAGGAGAAACCTGAAGAGTTTGATTAGGCTTCGTCTTAACCAAAGATTGGCAGATAAGCAAAAATCACTTACTAAAACATTGTACAGGAGGCCGTGACCAAAACCATTAGCCCCACCATAGAGACAGCAAGCTGAGGACCCACAAACTGAAAAACAATTATACAAAGAAGTTCTTTCATTGTTGCAAAAATTCTAGGGCCCACACAGAGTTCCCAACCTGGGGATCTGGTAAAGGGACTGATAACACCCAGGGAATTCGACTTTCAAGGCCAGTGGGATTTGATTACAGAACCTCAATAGGACCGGGGAAACAGACTCTTGGAGGGCACAAACAAAATCTTGTGAGCACTAGGACCCAGGAGAAAGCAGCAGTGACCCCACAAGAGACTGAGCCAGACTTGCCTGTGAGTGTCCAGGAGTCTCCAGATTATAAACTGGAAAAGACCCTGATGCTGGGAAAGATTGAAGGCAGGAGGAGAAGGGGATGACAGAGAATGAGATGGTTGGATTACATCACTGACTCAATGGATATGAGTTTGAGCAAGCTCCAGGAGTTGGTCATGGACGTAGAAGCCTGGCATGCTGCAGTCCATGGGGTTGTGCAGAGAGTCGGACTTGACTAAGTGACTGAAATTAAGTGATGTCCAACAAAACGGCACTTGCAACCTTTGGAAGTTAGGATGCCATCATAAGTATCTCACATCACTGATGGTTGATGCCTTGAAAGTTATATGGAAAGAGGGTGTTCAGCTTTGGAACACCAGAAGAAGATGGAATTATGTGTGGATGAGCCAATCAAGACAGCACCAACTTTCCATTGTTCAAGAGCTTTGCCTCAAGTCTCAAAATGGTGAGATTTCTTTCTCAGATTTATGATAGCTCACTAACACACTTTCATAGGCAAAAATCAGCAGAGCTGTTTAAGTTATCTGAATAGAAGCAAGTGAAATCCTGGGATTAAAAAAAAAGTCAAGTCAAAATGTGAAAGGTTGACTTCTCTTCCACTCACTCACTGGCATAATCAGTTCAGTCACACAGTTGTGTCGGACTCATTGGGATGCCACGGACTGCAGCACAAGCTTTCCTGTCCATTCATTTCACATGATGTACTCTGCATATAGTTAAGTCAGCAGAGTGATAATATACAGCCTTGACATAATCCTTTTCCAATTTGGAACCAGTCTGTTGTTCCATGTCTGGTTCTAACCATTGCTTCTTGACCTGCATACAGGTTTCCCAGGAGGCAGGTAAGATGATCTGGTATTTCCATCTCTTTAAGAATTTTCCACAGTTTGTTGTGATCCACACAGTCAGAATCTTTGGCATAGTCAATAAAGCAGATATAGATTTTTTTTCTGGAACTCTTTTGCTTTTTTGATGATCCAATGGATGTAGGCAATTTGACCTCTGGTTCTTCTCATTTTTCTAAATCCAGCTAGAACATCTGGAAGTTCATGGTTCGTGTGCTGTTGAAGTCTAGCTTGGAAAATTTTGAGCATTACTTTGCTAGTGTGTGAGATGAGTACAATTGTGTGGTAGTTTGGGCATTCTTTGGCATTGCCTTTCTTTGGGATTGGAATGAAAACTGACCTTTTCCAGTACTGTGGCCACTGCTGAGTTTTCCAAGTTTGCTGACATATTGAGCACAGCATCATCTTTTAGGATTTGAAATAGCTCAACTGGAATTCCACCACCTCCACTAGCTTTGTTCGTAGTGATGCTTCCTAATGCCCACTTGACTTCACGCTCCAGGATGTCTGGCTGTAGGTGAGTGTTCACACAATCATGGTTATCTGGGTCATGAAGATCTTTTTTTGTATAGTTATTCTGTGTATTTTTGCTACCTCTTCTTAATATCTTCTGCTTCTGTTAGGTCTATATGGTTTCTGTCCTTTATTGTGCCCATCTTTGCATGAAATGTTCCCTTGGTGTCTCTAATTTTCTTGAAGAGATCTCTAGTCTTTCCCATTCTGTTGTTTTCCTCTGTTTCTTTACACTGATGACTGAGGAAGGCTTTCTTACCTCTCCTTGCTATTCTTTGGAACTCTGCATTCATATGAATCTATCTTTCNCTGATCACTGAGGAAGGCTTTCTTACCTCTCCTTGCTATTCTTTGGAACTCTGCATTCATATGAATCTATCTTTCCTTTTCTCCTTTGCCTTTTGCTTCTCTTCTTTTCTCAGTTATGTGTAAGACCTCCTCAGACAACACTTAACGCCTTTTTTCATTTCTTTTTCTTGGGGATGGTTTTGATCACTGCCTCCTGTACGTTGCAAATCTCCATCTATATTTCTTCAGGCACTTTGTCTATCAGATTTAATCCCTTGAATCTATTTGTCAGTTCCACTGTATAATCACAAAGGATTTTATTTAGGTCATACCTGAATGGTCTAGTGGTTTTCCCTACTTTCTTCAATTTAAATCTGAATCTTGCAATAAGGAGTTCATGATCTGAGCCACAGTCAGCTCCCAGTCTTGTTTTTGCTGACTCTATAGAGCTTCTCCATCTTCAGCTGCAAAAAATATAAGCAATCTGATTTCAGTATCAATCACCTGGTGATGTCCATGTGTAGAGTTGTCTCTTGTGTTGTTAGAAGAGGGTGTTTGCTATGACCAATGTGTTCTCTTAGCAAAACTCTGTTAGACTTTGCCCCACTTCAATTTGTACTCAAAGGCCAAACTTGTCTGTTATTCCAGGTATCTCTTGACTTCTTACTTTTGCATTCCAGTCCCCTATGATGAAAAAGACATCTTTTTTTTGGTGTTAGTTCTAGAAGGCCTTGTAAGTCATCATAGAACCATTCAGCATTAGCTTCTTCAGCATTACTGGTTGGGGAATAGACTTGGATTACTGTGATACTGAATGGTTTGCCTTGGAAATAAACAGAAATCATTCTGTCTTTTTTGAGATTGCACCCAAGTACTGCATTTCAGACTCTGTTGTTGACTATGACGGTGACTCCATTTCTTCTAAGGGAATGTTGCCCGCAATAGTAGATATAACTGAATTAAATTCTCCCATTCCAGTTCATTTTAGTTCACTGATTCCTAAAATGTCGATATTTACTCTTGCCATCTCCTGTTTGACCACTTACAATTTACCTTAATTCATGGAGCTAACATTCCAGTTTCCAATGCAATACTGTTTTTTACAGCATCAGACTTTACTTCCAAAACCAGTCACATCCACAACTGAGCATTATTTTCACTTTGGCTAAGCCACTTTATTCTTTCTGAAGCTATTTCTCCACTCTTCTCCAGGAGCATATTGGGCACCTACCAACCTGGGGAGTTCATCTCTCAGTGTCATCTTTTTCCTTTCATACTGTTCATGTGGTTCTCTCAAGGCAAGAATATTGAAGTGGTTTGCCATTCTCTTCTCCAGTGGAACTCATTTTGTCAGAACTCTCCACCATGACTCATCTGTCTTGGGTGGCCCTACAGGACATGGCTCATAGTTTCATTGAGTTAGACAAGGCTGTGATCCATGTGATCAGTTTGGTTAGTTTTCTGTGATTGTGGTTTTCACCCTGTCCACCCTCTGATGGATGAGGATAAGAGGCTTGTGGAAGCTTCCTGATTGGAGGGACTGGCTGTGGGGGAATCTGGGTCTTGCTCTGATGGGTGGGGCCATGCTCAATAAATCTTTCATCCAATTTTCTGTTGATGGGTGGGGCTGTGTCTCCTCCCTGCAGTTTGGCCTAATGGCGACCTCTTTCAAAAAGACTTATGCTAGCACTCTGCAGATCCCAGGCCTGTTGTATTCAGTGCTCCTGACCCTGTGGCAGGCCACTGTTGGCCTGCACCTCTGCTGGAGACTGCTGGACACTCACAGGCAAGTCTGGCTCAGTCTCTTGTGGGGTCACTGCTGCTTTCTTCTGGGTCCTGGTGCACACAAGATTTTGTTTGTGCCCTCCAAGAGTCTGTTTCCCCAGTTCTATGGAAGTTCTGTAATCAAATCCCATTGGCCTTCAAAGTCAAATTCCCTGGGTATTTTCATTTCCTTTACCTGATGCCCAGGTTGGGAAATCTGTTGTGGGCCCTAGAGTTTTCACAACAGTGTGAGAACTCCTTTGGTATAATTGTTCTCCAGTCTGTGGGCCCTCTGCTCAGTGGCTCTTTGGTGGAGCTAATGGCGACCTCCTTCAAGAGGGCTTATGCCACAGGCAGTGCCTCCAGATCTGCTGCAGCCAGAGCCCCTGTCCCCGCAGCAGGCCCCTGCTGACCTGTGTCTGCTGACCTGTGCCGCCACAGGAGACATTCAAACTCTCAAAGGCAAGTCTGACTCAGTCTCTTGTGGGGTCCCTGGTCCTGGTGTGCACAAGGTTCCATTTGAACCCTCTGATTGTGTGCTCTTCTCCTGCAAGAACTCCAAATTTGCAACTAGTTGCTGAACAACCATCGACAGGAAAAGGTTGGGTCCCACCAAAAAAAGATACCCCATGTCTAGGGGCAAAGGAGAAGCCCCAACAAGACAGTAGGAGGTACGAAATGGCTTTTAGAATCAAACCCCATTGGCATCATAAGCATTCGTAATAAGTGTGGAGCATCAATCCCTCCCAAAAGGAAACTTAACTGTAGATGACATCTCCAGCTTATTTTTTCTGAAACTTTTTCATCAAAAGGAAAATTGAAGACATAACAAGTTCCAAAATGTTTTTTTTTTACTTTATAGCTTGAACTATCTGGATATAATGTGGCAAAGTAGTTTACTTTACAAATTATTTGAATGAGGGATTCAATTCTTTGTTTCCTCAAGTAGAAACTTCTCTGAAATATTTATTTTTAAATTCATCAGAAACATCAATATCATAAGGAAGCGATAAAAAAAATAGGCCCTCTATCAATCAACCAACATTAAGTGTATACTTAAGCACCTACTATATGTCCTGCTAGGTATTAAAGAGATACAATAAGATGCACTTAGTTTTTACTCATAGTTCATTTCTTCTTTGTTAAAATCATGGTTGTGATTTTTTTAAATAGATCTTTAAACACAAAACGATTTATTAGTCATAAAATGATAAAAATCTTAGAGTGGAAATGGACCTTAAATAACACGTAGTCCATATATTTTCAACAAGGGAAAGTTACCTAATTATTTTCACAGATGACTCTGCCATACTTTCGTAAATGGCATTTTGTAATTATATAATCAATTATAAGTGACCTATGAAAATAGCTCACAAATGTGTTTCTATTCAAAATAAGGTAGACAATCCTCAGATCCTATATCTTAAAATTTGCACATAAACTCATTAGCCAGGAAGTGCAGATTGAATTACTCAGACTGGATTTTCTTGGCAGCCAAGCTAGCCCTTTCCAAGCAAAATCTCTAACTCCCATCCCACCTGGTGCCGCTGCTCAGAAAGCCACACTATCTCTCTATCAGTTGACTAAACAAGAAACAGACTAAAATCAGTTTTTTAATCAGGTAATTAACTTGGAACATGGAAGAGAGATGTGACTGCATATTTAATTATTATTATAAATTAACCTAAAGTATAAGTGTGATATGGGCTTCCCTGGTGTCTCACTGGTAAAGAATCCACCTGCCAATGCAAGAGACGCGAGTTCGATCCCTGTGTCAGGAAGATCCCCTGGAGAAGGCAGTGGCAGCCCACTCCAGTATTCTTACCTGGTAAATCCCATGGACAGGGGGGCCTGATGGCTACAGTGCATGTGGTGGCCAAAGAGTCAAGCATGACTTAATGATTAACCAACAACTGTGTGACATTTATAGAAAGCAGCAGAAATAAATGACAAAGAGTATATAGTCCTGGGCATTGCTTCAGGATTCATGTGATAATAATTTCTTTTACCTATAGGCAGTATTTGCTATAAACACCTCAGTGCTTAGGAAGTTATAAAAAAAAAAAGAAAGAACTAATGGAACTATTTTGTCTCAATTTGACTAAATTCAGCATAAAAAAGAAAGAGAAAAATTTGAAAATGATAGAGTTTTCTTTCAATTAGTTGGTGCTAAATGATTGAATTCATTGAACTTTTCAGTTAGTTGTTTGGGTAGCGTTTAGGCATATGCTAGTTTCACGTGAAATGAGTAATGCACATTAAAGATTATAATTAATCATTGCAAGCTGGGATCAAGGCATTTTTTTGCTCATAACTTTGTTTCTGCCTTCCAGAGGGAACAGGTAGAGATTACAATAGAGTGAAAAACTATGATAACGTTGTGTGAAAAGAAGCAGACTGACAATCTCGGGTGAATTTGATGGCTGAAAATAGCCAACACGAAGGTCATACTAAATAATCCTTGTATAAGTACCCCTAATTTTGTAGGGATACAATGCTATCATATTTCTATGTATATTCACATGATGACTATAGACGTTGAGATAATTAAATGATTGAAGGTATTTTAGAGCTAATGCACCTCCAAAGAAGATGATCAAAAGCTAAAAATGGGAAAATCAAGTGGCAGAATTGTAATTTCACTTATTAGAATGATTCATAGATAGAATATACATTATCATTAAGATCAGAAAATTCAGGAACTTCCCTGATGGCCTAGTGGCTAAGACACGGCACTTCCAATGTCGGAGGCCCAATTTCCATCCCTGGTTGGGGAACTTCGTCCCTTATGCCATAACTAAAACTCAAAAGCAGCCAAATAAATAAATAAAACAATTTTTAAAAGAAGAATTTAAAAAAAAAAAGGTCAGGTCATAAAATTACAACTCCAGATTGTAAATAATTCAATATATTATAGATACATATATATACACAAGAATGTAGATTAGAAAGATGCAGATAGAAATCTGTATCAATCAAATACAGATTGCAGCAAAGGGAATTTGGTAAAAGGTTGCCTTTTATCACCTTCATGCAAGTCCAAATCCATCCTTAGGGTCATGTGCTCTTTTAGAATTTTACTAGAGGTCATTTTAGGAAGATTATACTGACCCTTTGAGAAGTACTTTTTATGCTAGCTTCATAAATACTCTATATGCTAACATAAGAATTTAATAGTGATCACTAATGGTAATATCATTGCTTTCAAACTATCATCTTTACAGTGATATCCTTCATTTGCATTATTACAATTTGTTCATTCATTTCCAGGTGGAGCACATTTTATGTCTCCATGAATGCANTGTTTAATAGATGAAAAAGAATAAATCTACAAATGTATTTCAATTATTTTACTTCTTAGTTTCAATTGCAAGCTTGTTCTAAAAAAAGGATAAATACAGAATATAAATTTGGGTTAGATATGCAACATAATTTGTCTCCTATGCTTTGGAAGGAAGTTACAACTTAGGAACAAAGTTGTCTGGTCACATGTTAGATTTATAGGAAGTTCAGCAAGGAAGGTATTATTTCCAAACATCATCACCTATATGTCAAAACAGTATAATACTATATTTTTGTTTTTAGCTACATCTTAGAAAGTTAAGACATCTGTGTTTGCTCTGGGGCCCCATTATGATCAGCATCACCAGAGCTGCAAAGAGAGTGACCATTTTTCAGAGTGATAATATCTATAATCCACACACAGAAATGAGGCGTTTCTAGCTCTTCTGCACTTCTAACCCTTCCCTTCATGGCTTGACAACATAAGGGCGACTCTTCTCTTTCCTCACGTAACTGCCCTCCACTTAGGTCTTCTCTATGTGGTGAGTCACAGCCAACAGGACGGCCCAGAGCACCCGTCTTCTCCAGAACTGCTGGCTCCATCCGCCCTCTGAAAGGAGAGCCCTTCCTCCTGACTGCTATTCCTTCTCTGCACCCAACTACAAGACTCTCTCCTCCTTACCTTCACTACTTGTATGTTCTTTTCTTCTTGTCTTCAACTCTTTCCTTCCTGATATAGTTTGAAAGGCAAAAGAACCTGGAGATTGCCCTGCTATGAAACTTTTCCTTTGGCTAAACTTCAGAAATGAGATGAGCAAAATGAGGACTCTTCAAGAATCCGTTCACTTAGCTGACCTCCATCTTTAATCAAAGGATCGCCCCCTCTTACCTCTGGCCACACTCTTCCAAGCCAGAAGGCAGGGGACTTGGAAAAAAAAAAATCCACATTTAAGCTCTAATTAAAGTCATTTCTTGGAGCCCGCTAGCTTCAACTCTGAAGAGCACCTTGTGAATTAAAATGATTCACTCAGTAGTAAGTCACACAGAGAAGGATAAATATTGTATGACATCCCTTATATGCAGGAACAAAAAAGAAATTATACAAATGAACTTATTTGTAAAACAGAAACAGACTCACAAACTTAGAGAACAATCATATAGCTACCAGGGGGGAAGAACGTGGGGCAGAGATAGCGAGTCTGGAATTGACATCTACATTCTGCTGTATTTAAAATGGATAACCGACAAGGACCTACTGTATAGCGCAGGGAGCTCTGCTTAATGTTATGTGGCCGCCTGGATGGGAAAGGAGTTTGGGGGAGAATCGATACATGTCTGAGTCCCTTTGCTGTTCACCTGTTCACCATCACATTGTTAATCGGCTATACTCCAATACAAAATGAGAAGTTTAAAAAAATAGCTCAGTCAGTAAAGGAGCTCTCTATAGGTTTTAGGAAAGTAACTTAATTTTTCTCTAACCTGAAGTTCACAGTTACACCAAGGATATGAGAAAAGCAACTATGTTGGAAAAGATCTGTTCTATAAATATTATATTACATTATATTAATATATAATATATTTATACTATATAAATATGTTGTATTTATATAATATTGTATAAATAACTCATATGCTTTGAATACTAGATGTATGGTAGTTTGTACTAACAGTAAGTCCCACTCCCCCAGATAGATTTGAAACATAGAAATATCTGAAATCCTAACCAACGAGGAGCTACTGTCTAGCACAGGGAACTCTGCTCAATGTTATGTGGCAGCCTCGATGGGAAGGGAGTTTGGGGGAGAATGGATACATGTACGTGTATAGCTGAGTCCCTTCAGTACTCACCTGAAACTATCACAACATTGATAATCTGCTATATACCAAAACAAAATAACAAGTTTAAAAAAAAAACAATGAAATGCCTGAAATCCTCATTCTACTAACACAAGCTCAGGATACAAGTTTTCCTGATGCTACATAAGAGTATTTTAACTTATTAAAATTTTCTTAGATTAGTCTTTTGCAGCCCTTGGCGCTCCTGTCTGGGTGGATACATATGCTGATAGAGGCACAGATGAAGTACACTTCAGGACACAGCTTATCAAATCACACCAGCTGATAGGTGGGTCTGTTATCTGATAAATTTGCATGAGAACATTATTGCTCAACACCTATGCTTGAATCTTCCTTCAGTCAGGTTTGGCTTTCATTGGATTGAATCTTAACAGAAGACATCTAGCAACTCTCAACACTTGTTGCTCCTGAAAGGCTGTTAGAATTAAGTAATTCTCATTGAGGTTTAACTGCTGAAGGGGTCTTCTGAGAATCATCCACAATACCCATTGGCTGTCTGCTGTTCTGGAGGAAGGGCTTTATCTCAGATGTGTTCTGGTTTCATTCTGCTCTCAGGAAGTAGGAGCCTTCTACCAGGTAATCAGTTCTTTGTGTACCACCTGCTGCCCTGGGTAGAAGGCCCTGGCTACACACTAGGGAACCACCTAGGAGTGCATCCAACCCCAAAGGTAGGGTTCCATTTAACAGTCTTAGCTTTTTTTCCAAGGAAGAAAAGCTATGACCAACCTAGACAACATATTAAAAAGCAGAGACATCGCTTTGCCAACAAACATCTGTAGAGTCAAATCTATGATTTTTCCAGCAGTCATATACGGATGTGAGAGTTGGCCCATAAAGAAGGCTGAGTGCTGAAGAACTGATGTTTTCAGACTGTGGAGATGGAGCAGGCTTTTGAGAGTCCCGTGAACTACAAGGTGATGCCAGTAATGCTCCCACTGACTCAATGGCACCACCGACCCAATGGACATGAACTTGAGCAAGCTGCAGGAGTCAGTGATGGAGAGGGAAGCCTGGCGTGGTGCAGTCCATGGGGTCACAAAGAGTCGGACACGACTGAGCGACTGAACTGAACTGGACTGCAAGGAGGTCAATCCTAAAGGAAAGCAACCCTGAATACTCATTGAAAGGACTGAGGCTGAAGCTCCAGTACTTTGGCCACCTGATTCAAAGAGCCAGTTCATTGGGAAAGACCCTGATGCTGGGAAAGACTGAGGGCAGGAGGAGAAGAGGGTGACAGAGAATGAGATGGTTGGATGACATTATCAACTAAATGAACATGAGTTTAAGCAAGCCCCAGGAGATAGTGAAGGACAGGGAAGCCTGATGTGCTGCAGTCCATGGGGTCACAAAGAGTCAGATGTGACTGAGTAACTGAACAACAGCATTTAAGAGTCTTACTTCCTGGGTTCAGGGTGTGTCAGGACTCATTCTGTTTTGGTCCATAAATACGGGTGCTGACAATTACATAGCAAAGCAATGACACCTACAGTGTTCTGCTTAGTTAAGTCGCTCAGTTGTATCCGACTCTTTACGACCACATGGACTGTAGCCCACCAGGCTCCTCCGTCCATGGGATTCTCCAGGCAAGAATACTGGAGTGGGTTGCCATTTCCTTCTCCACAATGTTCTACTAGCTGCTCAGAATTCTAGAGGGCTTCCCAGGTGGCGCTAGTGGTAAGGAACCCACTTGCCAATGCAGAAGAAGATTTTAAGGGATGCACATTCGATCCCTGGGTAGGGAAGATCCCCTGGAGGAGTGCGTGGCAACCGACTCCAGTATTCTTGCCTACAGAATCTCATGGGCAGAAGAGACTGGGTGATAGTCCATGGGGTCGCAAAGAGTCGGGCATGATTGAAGTGACTTCGCACCATGCACACAGAATTCTAGAAGTTCAGGAATGGAAAGAACTCCAGATATAGTCTAGACTGATGTTCTCGTGTCCAGGTGAGAAACCTACATACAAACACTCAGGCTAACTCTGGTTCACACAGTAAATTAAGGAAATCTCCCCCTGAAATCTGTATTAAAAGAGTGAAATTTTACAAGGTAAGTGATATAGAAAATGCCCTTCCCCTTTATAGCCCTATTAGAGAAATGTGTTTTATAATTATGGTGAAAATCAGAAAATTTTACCATTGAAAAAAAAAAAGCTAGAGTAGATGACCCCGCAATGAACTTTCATTCCTCCCCCACTTTTTTCCTACAGAAAACTATTGTTAAAAATTTTATTATGAAAAATTTTTAATATGTACAAAATGAGAAAAATTAATAAAATGAACCCCAGATGAACATCCAGTGTCATCACTTATCAGCTCATGATTCAATCTTGTTGAATTTAAATTCCTCTTTCACCTCACTGTTTTTGAGGTTGGTATCAGACATTATGCTATTTCATCTGTAAACATTTCAGTATGTCCCTCCAAAAGATAACCACAATACCATTATCACTCATAAAAATTTAACTACAGTTCCTTATATAGATCATAAACATTGCATAAATTATTCTTTGCTTTAGAACTATTCCATGCTACTACAATTTAATAAATATAGTTACATTGATTTATTCATTAAACAAATACTTGCTGAACATTTATATAAACATCCACGAATATTTTGTTTGGGGGGAGACCCAGATTCTTACTTTTTCAGAGGCAGTAAAGACAGAGAAAGAATTCTGGAACCAGAGTTGGGTCTATAGTTGGTTCTTTTTCCTCCCTGAATGTGCTAATTTCTTTCTCTCTCGAAGGCTCAGTTCTATTACCTGTAAAATGGGGATACTACTGACTATTTAAAAGAGTTACTGGGAGGGCCAAATGAGAGCAGATGCATAAAGTTACAGGTTCTGGGGCAAGGCAGCACTCAAAAATAGCTGTCTGTCATAAGCTACGAGGATATATTGTCCCACACAGAGAGTATAGCCATTATTTTATAACTATAAATGGAGTATAACCTTTAAAAACTATGAGTCACTATATTTTATACTGTAACTTAGGTACTATTATACATCAACTATATTTAAATTTTTTTAAATAGCTGTTTATATCTCATATTTGTTTAGTAATGTGTATGTACTGAGTTACTACTATTTGTTTGACCAAACAGATGTATCACCTTCAATTAACTAATGGTATATACAAACGTAGTTTAAGACTCATTTTACTCTTTCTAAGACATACAAACAATGCTTTAAAAAAACACAGACAGAAAACAAACTTACAGTTATCAAAGGGGAAGTTCAGTTCAGTCGCTCAGTTGTGTCCGACTCTTTGCGACCCCATGAACTGCAGCATGCCAGGCCTCCCTGTCTATCACCAACTCCCAGAGTTTAGCCAAACTCATGTCCATCGAGTCGGTGATGCCATCCAACCATCTCATCCTCTGTCCTCCCTTTCTCTTCTTGCCCTCAATCTTTCCCAGCATCAGGGTCTTTTCAAATGAGTCAGCTCTTCCCATTAGGTGGCCAAAGTATTAGAGTTTCATTTTCAACATCAGGCCTTCCAATGAATACTCAGGACTGATCTCCCTTAGGATGGACTGGCTAGATCTCCTTGCAGTCCAAGGGACTCTCAAGAGTCTTCTCCAACACCACAGTTCAAAGGGGAAAGAGGGGATTAATTAGGAACTTGGGATTAACACACTATATACATTAGTGTGTATATAAAACAGATAAACAAAAAGGACCTCCTGTATAACACAAAGGATAACATTCAATATCTTGTAATAACCAACAATGAAAAAGAATATGAAAAAGACATATATATATATGAATCACTTTGCTGTACACCTGAAACAAACATAGCATTGTCAATCAAATATCCATCAATTTTTTAAGAGCTCTACTTCTCACTTATAAAAACTGAAAGCTGATGTATTGATGGCTGGTGATTTCTAAGAACTATCAGAGATATGTGAATTCTTGTCAGTTCAACATATTTTCAGTTCAGTTCAGTTGAGTAGCTCAGTCGTGTCCAACTCTGGACAACCCCATGGCCTGCAGCATGCCAGGCTTCCCTGTCCATCACCAACTCCCAGAACTTCCTCAAACTCATGTCCATCAAGTCGGTGATGCCATCCAACCATCTTATCCTCTGTCGTCCCCTTCTCCTCCTGCCTTCAATCTCTCCCAGAATCAGGGTCTTTTTCAAGGAGTTAGTCTTCACATCAGGTGGCCAAAGTATTAGAGCTTCAGCATCAGTCCTTCCAATAAATACTCAGGACTGATTCCCTTTAGGATTGACTGGGTTTGATCCCCTTGCAGTTCAAGGGACTCTCAAGCATCTTCTCCAACACCACAGTTCAAAAGCATCAAGTCTTTGGCGCTCAGCCTTCCTTATGGTCCAACTCTCACATCACATCAAAAAATAATACTTGCTGAATTAATCAGTAAATAAATAAATGAGGAAAACTGGACTTCCTCCTTGCCTTCTTCAATATCTTCAATATCTTTAAGAAACAGAAAGATGCTTACCCACCTGGAATACCTAACTGTAAGAATACCAAAAAGATTAGACAACTCTTCCTTCTCAGCACTTGACTAAGCACCTTTCCCACATAGGCTCCTGTTATTAAGGGGGAAGCTTCCATCTGAGGGAAGTCTGGAGGGTAAGCAATTAAACACTAGAACATTGCCCAACTGGCTGCTGCCTTTGACACAGAAGAAATTCTGGTTCATCATTCAGCATTCAGGTAGCACTAATTCTTAATAAACCCTCTGACACTTACTGTTTGGTCTTTTTATTAGACTCTTCTCACTACACCCTTCTGAGGTAAGCCACTGTGATTATCCTCGCTTTATAGGTGAAGCAACTGAGGCACAGAAAAGTTGACATAATTTGTTTAGGGTTAGGAGGTGAGTCATGGGGAAGAAGGGCCTAAAACTCGAGAGTCTCAGCAGACCCTGCTAAGCTAAGCACCAAGACACACAGCCCTTAGCCCAGCCAGCTGTGACCAACTCTGTGCAGACCTCTCCTGCCAGCTTTGAGGTCTTGAATCATATTCATCTTTGCAAAACTACTGCTGATATATAGACACACAGTAAGTGCTTAATCAACATGAGTGAAGTGTGGGTTCAACAGCTGAGATTTAGTGTCAATTTGCTTGAGCTTCCCCGATGGCTCAGCAGGTAAAGAATCTGCCTGCAATACAGAGACACAGACGAATCTGGTTTGATCCCTCTAGCTGGGAAGATCCCCTGGAGAGGGAAATGGCAGCCCACTTCAGTATGCTTGCCTGAAAAATCCCAAGAACAGAGGAGCCTGATGGTCTTCAATCCATGGGGTCGCAAAGGGTCAGAGCCAATTTACCTGCAAAGCACTGATTCTGCCCCAGGGTCATGCAAGGCAAGATGATCTGCTGGTTATCCGAACAAGAGTGCAGACACAAACCCCTCAACCCATCTCTCTCCACCCCTCAAACACTGAAGTTGAGTATCTGAAGCACAAGGAATGAGGCACTAGATAGAAAAGACAATGATGATGGAGACTTGGAGAATTAAAGAGCTACAAGGGGGTATAGCCATCTATACCCCCTATAGCCACCTTGCTTGGTGGCTCAGATGGGAAAGAATCAGCCTGCAATGTGGGAGACCCAAGTTCGATCACTGGGTCAGGAAGATCCCCTGGAGAAGGAAATGGCAACCCACCTCAGTATTCTTGCCTGGGAAATCCCATGGACAGAGGAGCCTGGCAGGCTACAGTCCATGGGGTTGCAAAGTCGGACACGACTGAGCAACTAACACGCACACACACCAGGAGGTGTAGAAGTGGCCTTGTCTAAGATCCTTAGCATTTTTGTAGAGATAGCCAAGGCTTTGAAGACAAAAAGCCTTTGGCTCCAATCTCAGCTCTGACACTTGCTAACTGTGTCACTTTGCATAAGTGATAACCCCTATTGGCCTCATTATTTCTTTTCTAGAATTAGGATGTAATGATTCCAACACAATTATTGTACAGATTCGATAAAATAGGGCATGAAAATGACTTAAAATGTAGTACACTTTTAACAAATGATCATTATGTATCTTTATTGTTTATTGCCTTTATCATTCTACAATCTGAGATGTTTTTCCAGTTTATTGAGATATATTTGTCATATTACATTGTATCAGTTTAAGGTGGGCAACATAATGACTTCACGCATGTATATATTATGAAGTGATCACAGTAAGTCTAGTTAACATTCATCACATACCAACTTATAATTTTTTTCTTGTAATGAGAATTTGCAAAATCTACTCCTTGAGCAACTTTCGAATATATTGTTCACTATCATCATTTCATGGTACATTTCATCTCTAGGGTTTATTTATCTTATAACTGGAAGTTGAGAGCTTTTCATGTGGCATCACATGATACATCCCATCTCCAGAATTTATTTATCTTAAAACTGAAAGTTGAGATCTTAGTAGCCAAAAAGAGAAGGATTGGAGTTAGGATTAAAGATTCTGTCTGGACTAGAAAGAAGACATCAAGTTACATTTCATTCCTCTTTCTGCTGGAAATTCTGACGGACAAGAAATGGCATTAAAAGGGACAAGAAATGGCATAAAAGTGACTCATAACTCTTTTGGAAGAATGTGTTCTTCTAGAAATAGGGCCTACTTTATGAGGACAGGAGGCCTAATCTATTAATAAGTCAGAGGAAAAACCACAGCCAAGAAAAGCTGTACTCTCTGGGTCAGGCAGCTGGGTGTTGGTGGAGCCAGAATTCACATGCCCATCTTTTCGCTATACCCAGCTTTGTGTAATCCATTCATTCATTCCAAACGCAGTACTCCAGCTCTGTGCCTAGAATTATGATCCAGGGTAAAGCAAAACAGTACTTATCAAAAACTGTGTGTGTGCTAAGCCACTTCAATATTGTCCAACTCTTTGCAACCTTATGGACTGGGGCCCTCCAGGTTCCTCTGTTTATGGGGTTCTCCAGGCAAGAATCCTGGAGTGTATTGCCATTCCCTCCTCCAGGGGATCTTCCTGACCTAGGGGTCAAACCTGCACCTCTTAGGTCTCCCGCACTGGCAAGTAGGTTCTTTTCCACTAGCACCACCTGGGAAGTCCACTTATCAAAAAAGGCAATGGCAAAAATAATAATAAAGAAATGGTCAGGGACTTCCCTGGTGGTCCTGTGGTCAAGACTTCACCTTCCAATGCATGGGGTGTGGGTTCAATGCCTGGTGGGGAAGCTAAGATCCCCCATGCCTCTCAGCCAAAAAACCAGAACATTCAGCAACAGAAGTGATACTGCAACAAATTCAATAAAGACTTTTCACATAATAAAAGGTAAATCTTCTTAAAAAAAGAAAAAACTGGGCGACGGCAAACCATGGTCTTAATGAAGACGATCGTAATCTAGAAACCCTGCAAGAACATCAACAGGACCACCTGTCTTCGCTTGTTATTCACCTTGTTTGTCACTTCACTCGGGAGAGACACACTTGCAGAGCCGCTGGTGAGAAATTGATGGCAGCAATCTCAGCCGACCACCTTTGACTTCCTGCTCTGCCGTCTACAGAGCGTCTGAGAGGGACTTTCCTAAGTGGCTCGTAACCTATATTTTTCAAACAATTAGGTTCTCTTCAAACTGAAACCTGCAAACACAGAAAAAAAAATAATTGAACATAATTCACTTCAAGCAGCGTCTACTTTATTAAAAAGTACACACACATACGAAAATTTTTGAGTAAGTTCGAACGCCATCCTACTCGATCTCGTGTGTAATTATCCTGCCTGAGACATGTTGGAGGCTACACAGCAAAACATCACATCCTAATGAGTAATAAGGATTACATAACAGTTGAGATAAGCAATACCACCCACAGATTTCATGTAAATGCTAATATCAAGGTCTTGGCCAGTGTGAAAGAGAAGGGATGGGATCCCACACAAAATACAGCTCCCAATTCTTACATAAAATGGCCATCAGTCTTACATGAGCGTTTATTCCATTCTTTTCTTCATTCTAGAGGCCAGTTCTGGTTTCATTTCTTTTGTTCACAAAGCAGAGTACTTGACAAGAGCCTTTATGAAAGCCCTGATTGAATGAAGACACAAGCAATGCTCTGCAGACCGACGGGGCAAAGTCTGCATGGGGAAATCCCATGATCTTCAGGTCCTATTTTGTCGTTTGCCATGGAAAGTTCTTCCAAACCTCTAACTTGAATCCCCTTTGCTCACATATAAAAGGGACATCTCGTTTGGAGAGTGACTGGGCATTGGATGCATTTACTTCTTCTTCTTTTTTTTTAATAAGTTCAGAGGCATTTGATTTGTCTCAAATACTTGTTTATTTATTTTGGCTGCACTGCATGGCATGCAAGATCTTAGTTCCTCAACCAGGGACCAAACCTGCACCCCCTGCAGTGGAAACGCAGAGTCTTAACCACTGGACTCTAGGGAAGTCTCATAGAAGCATTTACTTCTTATAGCAATGTTCCCCAAACTGTCTTCCCCAGAAATCTAGTTGCTTAAGACAATAAAAATAATGATAAAAAGATAATTATTATTGGAGGAGGGATGAATTCTGTAATTAAACCAGGTTAGTAAAAGCTATATTCTATATCCTCGCCTTAGAAGCCCATATTTACAAATTTGAGAAGTCCAGCAGTAATGATGCCTGTTTCATTTTCAAGGGCAGTCCTTTCCCCCCACTGCCCAAACATTTGCTATTAGTTCTCCAAGTTTCTCTGGGAAAGATACAATGGGAGATTCTGCTTGAGATCATCAGGTTGATCTATCTTATACCTGGGGAATCTAGAAGGACAGGAACTTGCAAAAGGCTTTAATAGGGAAGGAGGAGATTTGGATGAAGGTGGTTAAAAGGTACAAACTTCCAGTTATAAGATAAGAAAGTACTAGGGATGCAATATAATCAACACTGCTATTTGTTACATATGACAGTTAAGAGAGTAAATCCTGAGTTCTTATCACAAAAAGATTATTTTTTCATTTTACTTAATTCTGTATCAACATGAGGCAATGGATGTTCACTAAACTTATTGTGATCATCATTTCATGACGTATGTAGGTCAAATCATGTGCTATACACCTTTAGTTTACACAGCACCCTATGTCAATTAGATCTCAGTAACACATGGCTTCCCAGGTGGCTCAGACAGTAAAGAATCTGCCTGCAATACGGGAGACCTGGATTCGATTCCTGGGTCGGGAGGATCCCCCGGAGAAGGGAATGGCCACCCACTCCAGTATTCTTGCCTGGAGAATTCCATGGACAGAGGAGCCTGGTGAGTTACCTGTACGCAGAGTCAGAACAGCTGAGTGACTAACACTTTCACTTTCAAAACTGGGAAAAAAGAAGCTTCAAATGAGAATGTTTATAATCCCCACCCCAACCAAAACTATGAACGTTATCTTATTCTTTGTAAACCGCAGATCAATTCCCTTTGGCAGAGAAGAATCCTCTCATTCCATGGACCCATTCCTAAAATACAGGTACTTCTTAAAAAGAACTCTCCTGTGTTGGACGCACATGTTTCCAGGCTACATATTGGCCCTTTGGTGCCTGGTTAAATGAAAGAAAGAAAGAAAGTGAAGTCGCTCAGTCGTGTCCAACTCTTTGCAACCCCATGGGCTGTAGCCTACCAGTTTTCCTCCATCCATGGGATTTCCCAGGCAAGAACACTGGAGTGCATTGCCATTTCTCTCTCCAGGGGATCTTCCCATCCCAGGGATCAAACTGCCTCTGTGCAGGTGGATTCTTTACCACTGAGCCACCTGGGAAGCCCGAGCAAAGCCAGAAATCCACCTGAGTCTCTCTGCGCTGCCTCCCGTCCCCCATCACTGCACTTACCTTCCCTGGGGTTATGCAAGCCTTCTCCCTGACCTTCAGACTAGAAAGTTGGGCTGAGAGGCAGGAGCCCTAGCTTACCAAAGAGTATACAGAAGCCAACTCATTGTGAATGCTGGGTTGCTTTATTCTAAGTGCAAAGGTGAAAAGATTTCCACTCCTAACAGCTTCAGAAGAATCCCGGGGAATGTGAGGAAACACTGCTTTCCTCACTGTGTCCCAGCTCTGAGTTCCCTTCTGCCTGGACCCAACAGGCCCCAGGTGGTCTCTCCTGAGATGTGCAGAGAATTAAGAATTTGGCTGGAGAGGGAAAGAAAATCTAGAGAAAGAAAATATAGTTGAGCACGGCAAGCTATAAAGGCGCCCAACATAAATGTTTTAAGAGCTCCAACTCTCTCTCCATGGCAGCAAAATTTAGAGTTGAAATTTGAAGGGTTTTCTTTTTTCACTTTGGATTTTTATTTTATATCTATTACTTGATAAGGAAGTTCCTTCTCTTCATTCACCCATGGGACATTTTAATTACACTTCATGCTTGAAAATGAGCATTTTTTTAAAATAAATTGATATAGCCACTGTGGAGAACAGTATGGAGATTCCTCAAAAAATGAGGAATAAAACTACCCTATGACCCAATCCCACTGCCGGGCACATACCCTGAGGAAACCACAAGTCAAAAAGATACTTGTACCCCAGTATTCACTGCAGCGCACTATTTGCAATAACCAGGACATGGAAGCAGCCTAGATGTCCATTGACAGATGAATGGATAAAGAAGTTTGGTGCATATATACAATGGAATACACTCAGACATAACTGGGAATGCATCTGAGTCAGTTCTAGTGAGATGGATGATTCTAGAGCCTGTTACACAGAGTAAGTGAGAAAGAAAAAAACATACTTAGTATATGAGTATATATATGAAATCTAGAAAAGCAATACTGATGAACCTATTTGCAGGGAAGGAATGGAGCCAGATGTAGAGAATGGCATTGTGGACACAGCGGAGAAAAGAGATGATGGGACAAATTGAGAAAGGAGCATGGCATATATATACACTGTTGTGTAAAATAGATAACTAGTGGGAAGCTGCTATATAACAGGGAGCCCAGCCTGGCACTCTGTGACAACCGAAAGGGGCAGAGTGGTGGTGGGGAGAGGGAGGCTCAAGAGGGAGGGGATATATAGACAGATATACATACACATGTATATATAGTTATGATTGATCTGTGACGTTGTATGGCAGAAACCAACACAACATTGTGAGGCAATTATCCTCCAATTTAAAAAATAAGAAGAAGAAGAGAAAATGAGGATTTTTTACTTTTGGCTATTGATTTCAGAACTCTATGAACTTTCCCTTGAAGTCATTTCCTTCAACCCTCTCCATGCAGAGACACTCTTACCCCTGCTCCAAGGAGGGTCACATTTCAACAGATCTTATGCCCTCGTGGTCCTCCTGGTGCCTGACCCCCAGGAAATAAAGGAGCACGTTGCCTTGAGATGGCCATTATGTATCTCCACTCATCGGAATCACGGTCGCCAGGTGGCAAGGGTGGAGGATGACAAGGAAACAATCCTGTCTTTTATTTCCCGGCTTCTGTCACCCACGCCCCTTTAACCTGAAAACAGACCAGAAAAACCCAGTGAGAAAAGGTTTGAAAGCCTCTGCACCAAGGTGACAAAGAATCACAAAGTCCGACTGTTAGGAGAGAAAGAATGCCCAGAGAAACACAAAGGACTCCCATGTTGCCTTTGCTTATCAAGTGAAATAAAATAAATTGTCCTCACCAAGCCAATGATTCATCCTGATTGTTTAGGGCAGTTTCCCTTTAATATTTACGTTGTCTCTAAGCTTGGCTTCATCTTTAAAAAAGAGAAGAACTGTCATTTCTATTCAATTAACTGCTTCCCCCTCTGACTTTAAATCAAGGGCAGTGTCTGTTCAATGTAATTACTTTCCAAGTAGCCTGCTTGGTAAAGCAGCAGCCACGAAAGCAAGAGAGCCATGTGGTGTTTTATAAGGCAGGATTCGGTGTAATTTAAGGATGTTCTCCTAACAGAAAATGCAATAAGGCTGATTTCCCCCCTGCAGTGTTGCTAGCCCCTTGATATATAATATGTCCACAGGTCAAGATTTTAGCTCAACAGTTGAAAGCAGGCAAAATGGGGAAAGTGTCACTCACCCACTGCAAAGTCTATGGCAGAAAATATTTGAAGGACTCGTCCTCGGTGTTCTGATTCCACATGTACAGTGAACCTCTTCAAAAAAGGGTGCTTACTGGACTTCCCTGGTGGTGCAGTGGATAAGAATCCACCTTGCAATGAAGGGGACACTTGTTCGATCCCTGGTCCAGAAAGACTGGACCAACTAAAGCCTGTGAGGTGCAACCACTGAGCCCCTGGGCTGCAGCTACTGAAACCCCTGAAACTAGAGCCTGAGCTCTGCATCAAGAGAACGCGGACGTGGTACTCGCTCAGTCGTGTCCGACTCTCTGTGACCTCATGGACTGTAGCCCACCAGGCTCCTCTGTCCGTAGGATTCTCCAGGCAAGAGTACTGGAGTGGGTTGCCATGTCCTTCTCCAGGGGATCTTCCCAACCCAGGGATCGAACCTGGGTCTCCTGCATTGCAGGCAGATTCTTTATCACTGAACCACCAGGGAGGCATGAAGAGAAACCATAACAATAAGAAACCCTTGCACTCCAATGAAGAGTAACCCTCACTCACAACAACTAGAGAAAGCCCACGTGCAGGAAAGAAGACCCAGTGCGACCAAAAATAAATACATTACATTTTTTAAAGTGATTATTTTCATGAGTCATGTGCTTGAGAATTCCCAGAATTCACTGCTTTAATAACAGCACTAATATCCATATATTCAACATCAGAGAGCAACGCTCAGTCAAAATCGTGAAAGCCGCCCATTCATGTCCGAGTCTTTGTGATACTATGGATGGTAGCCTGCCAGGCTCTCCTGTCCATGGGATTCTCCAGGCAAGAAAACTAGAGTGGGTCACCATTCCCTTCTCCAAGGGAACTTCCCAACCCAGGAACTGAACCCGGGTCTCCTGCATTACAGGCAGATTCTTTTACCATCTAGGCCACTGACTATAGAGCAAAATGGAAAAAATACAGCACGGCCAGAATACAGATCTTGGCTGGAAGCTTGACTTAACCGCCAGTGAGCTGGGCACACCGAGAGATTTGCTTGGCTTCGCAAAGTCGGCTTCCACAGCCATCAATGAGAAAGCTCCATTAACTTGACATTAGGATCGTCGTAACATTCACTGAGAACATCCAGGGTCAGCAAAGTACCCACCAACTGCCAGTTACCATCTGAAGTAAAACAACCACATTCCCTCAGGGAGCAGAAGAGGCAACATCAGGATACCTCCAGGAAATGGTGTAAACCGAAATGACCCACAAAGAAATAAATTCAGGTGTGGCAATCTGAGAGCAAGTTGCTGTTTTTAATTAACGACTTCAGAAGGTCCCAGAAACTTTGGGTCAAAAGAAGAAATGATTTGTTAAATCAAGAAGAAATGTACATTTGACATTTTAACCTATAGAGTGAAGTCAGATGCCCAAGAGTCAATATATTCTGTGGTTTGATAATGTTCACTGTTCTAGATACTATCAGGTTTGTCATGTTCATAGGAAGCTGATTGTCTATTTGGAGACATGGGACTAACATATAAGAAAAATGTATAAGGCACACTCTGTCCTGATGGTCTACAGTCATATGTAGACTCTTCAGTTTGTTCTATTTACACTAGATAACTGCTTAATATGGTAGAGAACAAGTGAGAAAAAAAATATACATTAGCATAGTAAAAAACCTCTGTTTATACTCTAATAGCCAAAGGATGGATTCTCCAGTCAATCACAAATCAGATGATAGTCTTCAAATCCTGTGTTAGGTCTTTTCACATACCTTTATACCCATTCACTCAAAAACAGATAAAAGTGACATCCTTTTACTCAAAGGAGAATGACTTGTGATTCAACAGAGAAATGACCCATCATGCCCCATGTAAGATCCTGAGAGATTATGCTGAGGTGGCGGTAGGAAGGAAGCCCAAGAGGGAGGGGATATATGTGTACATACAACTGATACACTTCAAGGTATAGCAGAGACTGACACAACATCGTAAAGCAATTATACTCCAGTTTAAAAAAAGATGGAATGACTGAAAATTTTAGGCATGCTTTGCATAATGAATGCACATATTTAATGTAAATGACTGAAAGAGACCTTAATCTATGGATTCTTAGCCTTTTCAGGCCTCAGATTCTGTCCAGTATTTTTCTTCATGTTGTCACATTATTGTATTGAATTTGATTCAAAGGCCAAATAAACCATGCCAAAGCCTGTTCTTTACTTTAAGGAGTTCTAGTCTTAGCTCTCTTTAGCTTTTGTATAGCTTGATTAAATGAAAAGTAAGGATGTTCAATACAGGAAAGTCTTTGTAGGATGAATCAGTGTATACCACTGCCTTCCGACAAAACCTATAACTAATACAAGATACATAAACGTTAATCTTATTTCCAAACACCTTCTGGGAAAAGTTTTCAACTTATCCAATTTTACACAATTTTTATAGTAGAACACAAATTAACAAACTGAATGGACAGTGGTAATTTTTGTGTATGTCTTTGCTCCAAATCACTATACATGTTCTAGGCTCTGCAAACCCAATATGATTTTTTTCTCTCTGTCCAAATGCTTTAGTCAAATGCCAGTGGAAAACATTAAATAATCAATTAATCAAAAAGTACCTGCTCAGCACTGTTCTAGATACTATCAGGTTTGTCATGTTCATAGGAAGCTTATTGTCTATTTGGGGACACGGGACTAACATATAAGAAAAAAATTATACACTTTCTACTGTTTATTGTATAGATAACTGTGACATAGATTACAGGTGATCAGAAGGGAAAAAAATAAAAGTGTGTGAAAGAGACCATGAAATGTGTATTCTCATCATGGAAACTTCTTATTGTATATTTAATACAGTTGTACGTTTTTGGAGAGTTCACCTGTAAACTTTTCAGTAATGATATCCTACTGTGTGTTCTAGATTCTTTAAACTGGGTAATTAGTTTCTTCGGAAGGAAAGAATCTCTCCCACTGGATTAGTGAATAGCAGCAATGAATAAGGACATGTAAGACCTTTCTTTAGAAGTTAAGACTTTTCAATAGAACAGCTTATTCTTTCAAATATACCCCCTAAATACTCCCTAAATCAAAGCATTTTTGATTCATTTCTTGTGCTCTCTACTCCATTTTTGTAAAATCCATGTACCAAAGCTAATGCTTGCCATCAGAGTATTGGTTTAATTAAACTGTAGTTCCAGGTAAAATGGAGCAGGAAACAACAGAACTGTGCTCCAGCTGCAGCAACTTTAAAAAGCCAACTAATCCCTAAAATTACATTATCCAAGACATCAGAAAACAGGAAAGCAAGCAGGACTAAATGAACTCAACTGAAGACAGGAGAGTCCTTCCAAATGAGTAGGCGGCCACTGGCTGCCTTCTACCTTGGGAATGTTTGCCAATTCCAAGTGCAAGATGAGGCTCGAGTTTGGCCTGAATACAAGGATGTTACTGTGAGAAAGAAACACTACCAAAGCTTTTGGAGGCTGTATGGAGCTAGATTGACAATCTGAAAATGTCCAGAACCCTACATACATGAAAACGATTTTCCCCTATAGTTCATTTACTGAGTCAAGGGCCACTTGGAAGGTTAGGGAACTTCTCTGAAATAGAGACTAAAATAAACTGTGATCTTACAGTCGTGGAAAGATAAAATCTATCTCCCGGAGGAGTGTATGATGAAAACACACAGCCAGTCTACTTCTTATGATATTTGCCCAGTGCAGGGTCTAGAGACTAGAGAACAAAGTCCAAAGCTGCCAAAAAGCATATCAACTGACTTGTGGTCTCTGTAGGTAGAAGTGGAAAAGGCAGAGACCTAACAGGCTAGCATTCAAAATTCATAGGAGGTTCTTCTCAACTCTGACCCATTTGAAACCAGTAATGGGCTAAATTTAACTAAATCCCCACCCCCTGGTTAAGTCATCAAAGAGCAAATCCTTTCTAAGTCAAAGCAATATAAACTTTAGTCTCTATACAGCCTCATTGTGTTTTATGTAATGTGTCCAGCATAAAATAAAAAATTACAAGGCATGAGAAGGGAGGGGGGGAGTCATTTGAAGCAGACAGAAGACCTGCATGCTGAAATTAACGAATGAGTCCTTTAAATAGCTGTTATTAATATATTAAAGAAAATAAAGGGAAAAGTGGTCCAAAATATGGAGCATTTCAATATAGAACTGAAATCTAGGGGGGGAAAAATCACTCTACAACTGAAAAGTAAAATATCTAAAAATAAGAATGCATCAGATAGGTTTAAATCAGACTGGCAAATCAGTATTAGCAAACTCAAAAACAAGAAAACTTTAAAAAATCCCAAACAAAATACACAGTTAAAAAGAACAGAACAGGAAAGACTCGTGAGACATAGTCAAACGATCTAACAAATGTATAATTGCAATCCCAGGAGAGGAGAGGGCGGAAAAGAAGCACTATTTGAACAAGTCATGGCTAGGATTTTTTTTAACTGATGAACGATACCAATTCACAGATTCACAAAGCTCAACAAATTCCAAGAAGAATAAATATTTTAAAAGTCACATCTGATTTACTTGATCTGGAGTAAAACTTAACCATCAATATTTTTTTTAATTTTCCAGGTAAATGCTAATGTTTAGTCAGGTCTAAAAAGATGCCACATTGGAAGAACACTGTTCAGTTTGTTTGATTTTTGTATGTTTTCAAGGGATAAATAGAAACAAATTCTAGTCTCTTTTTTCCTCAAAATGTCACCTAATGGAGTTTGAGGGAGCACATTTACATTTCAATCACCATCTCCATAGCTCAGTTCTACAGTTTTTAGATGATGGCATCAGTACCTGCTCTCTTCATAATTCACTGAGTATCATGGAAAGAAAAATGAAATGGTGCAAATTCAATCTGGCCAAGAAACTTTCTGGTGGAGAAGCATTAGTCAGGAGGAGGCTTCAGGAAAGAGTTCAGAATTGGCTTTACATAGAATCTCAGTCTTGCTTACTTCAGATACCTCAAGAGAGAAGACCCTGGAAGATCAAAAGAAGGTCAGCTTTTATCCCTGGTGAAGAAGAAAAATCTTCTTGAAAAATCAAGCTAACAAAATTGCATCACTTAATTAGGTGGAACAGCCAAAGCTAAGGAGAGTCGGAGACTGAGGTGGATGATGCTGGAAAGCAGAATACAAATTCTGGTAGGGCTTGGATACCAAGATTGCCTGCCAGTGTCCACTGCCAGAAAAAGAATTCAGAGCTAAGAGGGAAAGAATTCTTCTTGTCGAATCTGAAGATGAGATTCAACCATGACTGATGATCCTTTATGGTTGATGAGAAAACCTAGACATTATATTTTCTTCAAAAGCTTATTTTATACAACTGTTATACATTTGGTGTGCATGTATTTTTTTAAGTAGGAATAGAAATTGTAGCATGAAATGTTAAGTATCCCAGATCTTAGAACCACCAGGAGAATCTCTGTGAAACAGGAGCATAGGATCTCTGAGCTTTGGTGGACCAAGAAATCTTGACATAGGCAGAAGTTCCCCCAAATACTAAAGTTATTGAAATTTATAAAAGTGACCAAAATAAAGGTCAGAGTTGTTGCCTTAGGAGTGCCAGATTTTAAAGTGCAAATAATGAATTGGCACCAGAAAGACAGAACATTTTCTCAGTATAACGAGGTATAAACTATCTGCCAGGTAGACTCAAAGAGCACCTTGCCTCTGGCTTCTCCCTGCCTAACCCACTGGCCCCAGCAGAGAACATAGGCCCTGGAGTCATTCAGCTGGACTGCAACCCCATGCTCCGAATTCTCAACGGAGCTGCTCTGCTTTCCAGATGCCCTCACGTTCTGCAAAATCTCAATAGGCTCTATCCCCATTCTCATCCAGTTTACCTGGTGCGTCAAATCTACCGTATGTTCTTGTTGTTGTTGTTCAGTCGCTAAGTTGTATCTGACTCTTTGTGACCTCATGAACCTCAAGGAGCCCACCAGGATCCTCTGTCCTCCACTCTCTCCTGAAGTTTGCTCAAATTCATGTCAGTTGAGTCAGTGATGCTATCTAACCATCTCATCCTCTGCCTCCCTCTTCTCCTCTTGCCTTCAATCTTTCCCGGCATCAGGGTCTTTTCTGATGAGTCAGCTCTTTACAAGAGGTGGCCAAAGGATTGGAGCTTCAGCTTCAGCATCAGTCCTTCCAATGAATGAATATTCAGGGTTGATTTCCTTTAGGGTGGACTGGTTTGCTTTCCTGCAATCCAGAAAGCTCAAGGGTCTTATCCAGCACTACCACAGTCCAAAAGCATCAAATCTACAGGGCAAAATAATTTGCTATTAATTTGGGGATTGTTATATGTCTCCCTCTGCAAGACTTGTCATCCATTTTTCCTGGCTTCCAAATATCACTTCGTTTGATGTGCACACACAACATGAAATCAGTCTATCCTGGTGAGGTTGTTTTTGCTGTTGACTCTTCCAGAAGTTTAGGATTATTGCCTTTAATCATACTCAGGGCTACAATTTTACATTTCCTTGCAAAATTCTCAGAGCGACTCAAGATTTGCTGGGGCTCCTCTTCCGCTTCAGGCCTTGAGCTCCCTTTGTCCTCAGTGCCAATATTTGCATTTCACTGCCGCTCAGTCCCTTGTTACACACTGGTTCAAATCATTTATCTCTAGATTAATTCAAAAGACTCCCGAATCCCAAGATTTTCACGGATATTTATCATTTTTTTCTGTTACCATCACTACCAAGTGAAATCTGCATGAACTCCTTTTAATACATGTCCCGCATTGTTGATCTTACAGACAGCAGCTGACCTTGACTGGGGTGTGAGCTGCTAAATGATTCCAAATACACGACAAGGTTATTCTTTGAAAGAAGAATTATTTTTGACATGCCATCATGTTTTTCTAGTGGCCAAGACACAGTAGACAACTTCTCTGTAACAGGACTTCAGATGTGTCCATTTTATTCAGTTTTCTTCACCACTAGGCAAACCACATGACTGGCCGTGGTCCTCACCAGGTGGGTGATGGCGGGGGTCTCAGATAACGGCCCCACAGAAGCCACTGCTGTTATGTGACCAGAAACCGGACACTTGACCTTTGAGTGACTCATCAGGTCATCTTATGATAACCTTTGGGCCCTGCACTTACGGGTTGGTTGGTTTAATTTTAAACCACAGAGGTGGGACTTCCCTGGTGGTCCAGTGGTTAAGACTCCCCACTTCCAATGCACAGGGTGCAGGTTCGATCCCTGGTAAGATCCCACATGCCCTGGGGTGCAACCAAAAAAACTAAATCATAGAGGCATTAAGAGCTCCTTAGTCTAAGCATTACAAAAATAGAAACTTATAGGAGAAATAGAACCAGAAAGTTGGCTTTTTTGATTAAAAAAAAAAAAAGAATGGAACCTTGGATTTTCAAGGAAAAGAGCAGCTTTAGAGCAAATATTTTGCTACTATAGACATATTCCCAGGGGAGAGAGGCCTGCCTTTCCATCCTCATGGAAAGAGAAACTAAGGGAGTAGGTGTTACTGCTGGAAACAGGCAGTTATCTGGGTGAGAATGGTCCTCACTGCCCAGTGACTCTGACAAGCCACAGCTCCAAGATGTGGAATAGCCCCCTCTGGTTGATTCTGAAGACTCCCAGCTCTCCTCCTTCCCCGAACCCACGTCACATGATGTCTGAGAAGCTTCATCCAGAGAGCTCAGCACCAGGACACTTGTGCAGTTGGCACATGGCTTAAGGCAGCTGACTCTGCAGTGGAGCAACCAAGGTCCAGCTCGGGCGACACTCGCCAAGCCCAAGCCCCGGTCCTGGCTTGTGTCCACGTGGAAGAAGGGGTGCCTTTTCCTCCACACCAAAGGCACAGTCTGCTCTCCAAGCCATGCGCCCGTAGGCCCGAGGGTGTCAAGAGGCAGCACACGCTGACACCCACACGAAGATTCAGCACAGGCTAGTGGAAGCTGTGGATGACTGTCCAAAGTGTGTGTGCGTGTGTGCACTTGCAAGTGTCTGTGTGTGTGTGTGTGTGTGTGTGTGTGTGTTATGATGGGGGAAGAGGGGGCTGCCAAAGGGCAACACAACCCAGTCAGGCTCCACACTCTTCTGCATGAAATGAAAGGCACCGCTTCCCTTCCTCAGCTTTTGATCAAGCATCACAGTTGAATGTTCTCTTGGCTCTCAGAGGATATTCAGTCTCCAATCTCTCCTCTTTCTCTTCTCATAAGCCCCGCCCCATCTGATGACCCCCTCTTTTTCCCTGAGAGGTACCAGTCTCCCCCAATAGAGTAATAAAATCTCATTTCTTGCTCCTTCCTTGCATATTACAACATCCCAGGCATTTGCTGGACCACAAGGCCTTTGTTAGTTATTGATGGATGCATCATCAATTACTCAAAACTTAGCAATTTAAAACAATAAGCATACTTCTTCCTTGTGAGTCCAGAATCTAGGAATGGCTGAGCTAAGTCTCTCATGAATCTGCAATCAAGATGTCAGCCCAGACGGCAGTCATTTGATAAGAGACCGCCAAGCCCACCCGCAGGGCTGCCAGTGGGTCTAAGTTTCTCTCTGGCTGTTGGTTGGAAGCCTCAGTTCCCCATCAGACAGATCTTTCCATATGGCTGCTGAGAGCATGGCAGCCGGCTTCCCCTGCCCCCAAGCCAGTGATCCAGGAAAGACAAAACCAGGGAAGGCAGCAAGGTTCCACTGTACAGCACAGGGAACTATGCTTGGTATCCTATGACAAACCACAATGGAAAAGAACATTTTTAAAAGAATGTACGTATGTATAACTGAATCGCTTTGCTATACAGCAGAAATTAACCCAAAATTGTAAATCAACTCAAATAATTAAAAAAAAACAAAAAACCAGTGGGTGCCAAGAGTGCCAGAGACAGAAGCTGTAATCTTTTATAACCTGATTTCAGAAGGGACTCATCACTTCTGCTGAACACTGCTGGTCACACAGACCAACCCAGAAACAGTAGAGTGGGGGGAATTCCACAAGGGTGTGACTGACAGGCATCAGGGACCCTCGGGGACCATCATGAAGGCTGGCTCCTGCAGAAGCAATCCCCTGGTGAGTGTTTACTAGCTGTCCAGAGAAGGCAGGATGCACGTACTACCAATGAAACGTTCACACTGAAAAGCAGGTCCTGTGTTTGTTCTTATCGCACCCAGGGTTTTTCACAGTTTTATTTGCATAACCCCCAGAAAGATTTGCAAAAACAGCACACTCCTTCACACATTTTAACACTGATACTCAAAATTTCATGTTGTAATGTTTCAAGGCTGCAAACAATATAATTTCTAGCATGCTGTAAATTTTGAGATTTAAATAGAACTGTTACATCGTTTTGGGGAAAAAAAAAAAGCTGAAGTTCAAGTTCATTCAGTTTGGCAGATACCCTTGGGGCACAAGCCAGACCCATTGTTCCGCTTGCCTCTTGTGGTTCCCTACTTCATTCAGTCCCTGGCCTGGTTGTTGTTGAAATTTTTGCCAGTTCATTGATGCTTTTAAGGAGATTACATTTCTTTTTACCTGGAATTTTAGTTGTTTTCAATGGAAGTGTCATTTGTATGAGACCAGCACTCCAGGTTTCAGAAGTGTGTACCATTTTGTTTTTGAATAGTGGCAATTATAGGATCTCATACCTCTCCTGAAGCCTTATTCTATTATTTTAAAAATATTTATTTCTATATCTATCTCAGTTTATACACACATGTATATTTTCCTCTTTGCCCTGAACTTTTAAAAGAAAATAAGAAACCTCCTTTATATGTCAATCAAAAGAACAAAAAATAAAGGCAGACGAAAAACGAAGGAAAATATCTTAAAGATTTCAAGCTAGAAAATACTTTTTTAAACAAGTCATATAAAGATGAGCCATAAAGGAAATGATTGTTAAATTCAAACACAGTAAAAATCAAGACCTTCAAGTCATTGGAAGACAGCATAAAGAATGAAAAGACCAAGGAAGAGATCTTTGAAACGTCAATAACAAGCTATATAAAGAATTCTGTGAATAAGCAAAAGATAAATATTTCATTTGAAAAATGAGCAAAAGACTTCACAAAAGGGAAGTCTGAAATAAACAGTAAAAAGGAGCTCAACCTCACTGGTCATTAGGGAAATGCATATTAAAACCAGTTTGGCCAAAAGGCTTAAAGTTTGAAAATCTCAGACTTTGGCCATGACCCAGAGTGAAGAAAATCTCTTACATTAGCCATGGGAGTGTCAATGAAAAAAAACATTTTTCTGAAGTTTCCACTTTAGAAAAAAGATTTGGCATTACCTACCAAAAGTGTGGGGGCACCAAAAGTGTGCGCATACTATACAACCCAGGAATCCTACTGCTGAGTATATGCCTTAGAGAAATGTGTGCCTGCGTTCTAGAAGCATGTATAAGAATGCTCACAGCAGCATTTGTTTACACAGCTAAAACCCAGGAGTAATCCAAACACGCAATAGGATAGCTGAACAAATTGTAATATAATCACACAGCGGAATACCCTAAATCACATACTCTGTTAGGCCATAGATTTAACATGAATAACTGTCCACTCATCAGTCCCTCACCTGATGAGTATATTCAAACGACAAAGGGATGCATAATCTGGTTCTCAGGTGACGTCGGAGAAACCAATGGTTCTGTTCTGAAACCAATGGTCCAAAGTTTTCATGGCCAGTACATGAAGACCACATGGCTCTTGGTTACAGAACAAACTCTGAAGATGAAGTGGCAAAAATCTCCCATTTTTTTCCCTGTTTCAATAACCAGATATACCAAAGCATGTTTCAAGGACATGGTGACAGTAGGCAGAAAAGAGGACTGCCATTGTTCGTGTCATTTCACAGATGGGGGACTTTTAGACATTTTTAGAATCTGAACCATTGAGTCATGATGTCTATGAACTAAAACAGAAGTCAGAACACTTCGTCTCTGAGAAGGGCCAGATAGCAAAAACTCTAGACTTGCTATAATAGATCTCTGTGGTGACTGCTCAATTATGTACAGGAATGGACCTGGCAGGATTCCAGTACAACCACATGTGGATACCAAAAATCTAATTCCATGTCATTTTCTTATATGTATCATGAAATAGTATTTTTTTTTCTTTTTTCTGACCCCTCCCAATTGAAATATTATTTTTCTTTTAATTTTTCAACCATTTAAAAATTTAAAAATCCAATCAACTATACTTCAATAAAAATAATGATAAAAATTTTAAACAAAAATAAGCAGATAAATAATATATATGTGTATATGTCTATATTTGTTGTTGTTGCTCAGTTGCTAAATTGTGTTCACCTCTTTGCAACCCCATGGACTGCAGCACTTCAGGCTTCTCTGCGCCCACTATCTCCCAGAGTTTGCTCAAATTCATGTCCACTGAGCTGGTGTATATATAAATGTATATATCTATGGATCTATCTTAGTCCACAGGCTGTACAAAAACAGGTAGTGGGATGGATTTACCCACAGGTCTTAGTATGCTGACCAAAGAACTATGTGAACTTTCCAGCTGCCTTCAGTATCAAAGCAAGGTAGGTCTTGGCCAGTTGTTCCATAGCCAAATATGCCGGAAGAGAATCTATTAAACCCCAAACCATCTTGCCTAGCTAACACGTGATGCCTTTAACCCTTTAAGTAGTGGAAGCAAGACATGTAAACATTGGGGCAACACAGAACAGGAACAGAGAGCAAAGGTTGGAATCCAGGCTCCACTGCTAAGGGCTGTGTGACCTTGGCCATAACAACTTAAACCCCTTTCCTCATCTAGAAAAATGGAAATAATAACACATGCAGAGTCATCTGTTATGTGCAGTTATGTATTCTTCTACCCTTGAACTTCAAAACCTATTCTTTTCAACATTAACTACATCCTGCTTTATTTCCTGTCCCCAGTTCAAGTTCCACTCATGCAAACACTTGTGAGAATTCACCAGGTCCACATTCTTCTATATCCTTGGCTCTCCAGCTACGGGTCTTGAAAGGTCGCCTCCCATTTTTGGCATAACTGCGTTGCTCTGTTTGCTCTAAATCATAGCAACTGGAGAGAATGCAAATTGGAACACGGTTTGGCAATATGTATCAGGTACCTTCAAACCCTCTCAAAGGTGTTTTCATCCAGTATTTCCATTTCAGGGAATATATCCTAAGGTAACAATCTGAAACACAAACCAAGACTAATGAGCAAAGAGGACCATCAAGGCATAAGTCATAACAACAACAGTAAAAGGATTTTGAAAATTTTCTCCATGTGGGGGCGGGGAAGAAATATATTTTTAACTCGTTATATGTTAAGATGATTATGTATAATATATACTATGTATATTACATGATGTATGTAATTTCATGCATATGAGACCACCTAAAGCATCAATCAATCTTATTTTAATGCTAATTTAGAGCTATCTGGAGCCCCACTATGATAGGTTTCCAGTATAATCATGGGCTCCTTGGACCCTATCTCATTATATATATTGGAAAGCCAATCTGACACGTGGTGAATCACTCTGTGACACAAGAATTTGATTTGTATCAAGAGTACCTTGTTATAAATTAAAATATTCTTCTCAAATATTATGTGACCACCTCATCCATAAAGGATAGAGCCTCAGATTTTGTTCCACTGTTCTCACATCATTAGAATATGACACCACGCCAACCACTTGGCTTCTCTAAGAAGCTTGCCATCTCCCCACATACTCCTGGGGATGAGGGCCACTAGCCAGGATTTAATCGGATAACCTCAAACCACACTTGGAAGTTCACTCCACACGACGCATATCTGTGTCAGAGCATAAACAATTTTTGGTCTGAGAATCCAAAGTGATAGAGCTAGCCTGAACTGAGATGGGGAAGCCTGCAGCGGAGTAGGTTTGGAGAGGTGACAATTTGGAATTCAGTGTCAGCCATGCTAAATTCAAGAAACCAAGTGGAAATCTTGAGGAGGCAGGCAGAAATGTGAGTTTGTAACTCAGAAGAGAGAGGTCAAGGCTGGAGCACGCATCAGTGTGGGAACTGTCAGTACACAGACGTTTAAGTCCATGAGACAAAGTGGCTTCACTAAAGGTAGATAGAGAACATGAGAGCTCCATGGAAGGAGGCTTCAGGCACTCAGCATCAGGAAGCTGGTTAGATGGGAATGAGCAGCTCATGGTAGGAGGAAAACAAAAGATGTACACCACGCAAGACGTGAAAAAGTGGGACTTCCCTGGTGGTTCAGACTCTGAACTTGCAAGGCAGGAGGCACATGTTTGATCCCTAGTCAAGGAACTAAGATCCCGCATATCACACAGCAAAAAAAAAGAAAAGGCATTTTAAGGAACCATCCTCTGTGTCAGAAGCTGTTGATGGCTCAGCAGTGATGAAAATCTCTCCCGACAGCTGCAGACTAGTTGGTACAAGTGACTGAAACCAACCACCACATCTAAACTCCTAATCTCGGTTATTTCATTCTTGATATGGAACTTCATTGTCCCCATTCTCGCTGTTGGTGATTCAGTGAAGTCCTCTCCTTGTAAAAGTTTGCTTCAACATTCAACTCTGTTACTCTCAACCCAGATATCCAGAGAGATGAGCAGAGAAGGATAAGGTTGCCAGCCACCAGCAAGATCCAGCTATTACTCAGACTCTGACGCGAGAAGACGAAGAAGGAAGGGAGTTTCAAGCCCCACGTTGAAAGATTTCCTCCTTGTGTACATGGTTAGCAACCCCTTGATAATGAACTGACTCTCCTTAAGGAAGACGTTACATGCATTTCGGTAAGGTTATTCTTCAAGGTGACATTCATATCTATCATCCAGGAAGACATTTCTGAAAAAATGCTCAGGCCATTGAACCATCTCACTCCTCTTCATGCTCCATGGGTTTCTCCTCCTTCTTTCCCTCCTAGCCCCCAGAATGTCATGGAGCCTGGCTCTGCCATCTTGACAAAAATATTCCATTACCTTTACGTGACCTTTCTCTGAGACTTGGAAATGGAGTGTTTCGCCGATAAGTCAGACACTGGATGACTTCACTGGTGCTCCCTGAAAGACAGGACTGATGAATAGCTTTTGAACCCTGTTTCCCTAATCCTTCAGGCAGAATTAGAGGCTCTCCATAAGGGTAATCCCAAATGATTCATGATGCCTGCTTCAGCACGGTCACACATCATATAAATACAAATTGACAGTTTGTGCACACTGGCCCCTTGATGGTATTTACTTAAAATCCTCACAAGTACGCTCCCAATGGCTGAACTGAGGACAGTTCTGTATTTAGGGCTGCTAAACAGAGACACCCACTCATCCTGTGCCAATCCAGCCACTGGACTGCCAGAGAACTTTTGAATATTCAGCTCCCTTTCTGAGCCACCAGGCACTTAACTCCCCTTCAGTCAGGCAATGGGTTTGTGAGTTGATTGCAAGGGTAGACCTTAAAAATAAATAAATAAAAACAGACAAAAAGATAGTAAGTTGACGCGTTGGGATAACCCCCCTTGGCCATCCTGAAGTTTAGAGGGTAAAACAAAAAATCAAGGCTATGGAATAAAAATAGAGCCGGGAGAGAGCTGGGTTACAAACAAGATGCTAAGACATCAGCTAGACACTTAAGAGCATGAATAATCCACCAAGTACTGAAACTGTAAACAAAACAACTCGTATGGCATCCCCCTCCAAGAGAACATTTACTTCCATTATTTTCCAAAAGAATTCTTGATAGACAATAATGAAAAACCAACAGGTAGATACCAACTGTTATTATTCTAAATTTGTGTTTTCAGCAGTAGGGACCCCACTGCTTCAAACAAAATGTCAAAAACAGCAACGCTTCTCACTGAGAGCAATGTGAAGGTCGTGTACGCAGTGGTATCCTGACTGCTGACTCTGGACTCGGGAGGAAAGAGTTGAAAGCAGGATTTGGGAAAGGGTAGAATTCATGTAAATAAAAGCAGAACGAGCTCAGAGCTGCCTCAATACCAGCTTTTACGCAGGCTCTTTTGGTGGTTAAACGCAGTGTGAAATAATCTTTTTAATGGTCCAGGGGAGCCCTGATTTCCTTTGTGTGTAAGCCCATTATGTGTTGACTTGAAAGGACTCCTACTTTCTGGCTCTCTCTGACACTCCCTCTAATGCCTCCCCCTTTCTTGTCCAGAGCATGAAGCAGCACCCTTTGGAGATTAGGAAGAAAAGAAAACACCACCAGAGCGGGTGAAGAGCTGGCAAGGCTCGGGGCAAAAGACTGCATTCTTCACGTCACTTGTTTTCCTCCATTGCGCATGACCTCATGGGTGTCTACAGTGTTGTTTTCTTACTGTTACTCATCGGTAATCGATTCCCCTTTACCATTTGGATAACCCCTTTGGTTTATACACCCTATCCTGCAGTTTAGAAAGTGGAACAACAATGAAAGCTATGGGATGGTAGCATGGGTGGGGAGGGTAAGCTGTCAGCGGCATGCAGAGAGGGTCACGGAGGGAGTTCCCTGGTGGTCCAGTGGTTAAGGCTTAGCACTGTCACTGCTGTGGCCCCAGCTTCAAGCCCTGGCTGGGAAACTAAGATCCCGAAAGCCATGCGTGCGGTGGGGCTCCAAAAGAAAGAGGGACATCGAAAGTCGAGAGTAAGAGAACTGATATGTGGTGTTGGTATCGAGCCTCATCACAGCTTTGCAATTGGTTTACTGTGTCCTGACAGATGCATAAACAATCTTCTAAGTGATGCTGATAATCAAGGTGCTCCCTGGTCCTCTTGATTGAATTTGTTTATGGTTTGATTGGTCTGAAGCTACAAGTGCCCAACATAAGATTATAGGCTATAGTAACTCTACTTATAGGAAGAGTGACCAAAGGCTTAGATTTTATATCAAACATGTTAACTTTACCTTTTCTAATTGAGTACCTTACAATATCTAGTTCAACAGAATCTACAGATAAAATAAACCAAAAACACAGTGTCTTTCTCTTAAAAAAAAAAATCTTTAAGTAAATGAGAAGATAAGCCAGAGACTAGGAGAACACATTTGTCAAAAACTCTTAAAGTTAATAAGACGACAACAACCTGATTTTTAAAACGGGGCAAAGACTTTACTTAACAGACATCTCACCAAAGAAGATAAAAATAAACATAAAAATGTTCTGCATTGCATGTTATGAGGGAAATGCAAATTAAAACAGCAAGATACCACAACGCATCTTTAGAACAGCCAAAACCTGGAACACGGAAAACACGAAATGCTGGCAAGAATGTAGAATAACAACAACTTTCATTCATTGCTAGTGGGAATGCAAAATGGTACAGTCACTTTGGAAGACAGTTTGGCAGTTTCTTACAAAACTAAACATACTCTTACCATACCATCCAGCGATCATGTTCCATGGTATTTACCCAAGGGAGCTGAAAACTTTCATCCACACAAAACCCGCACATGAATGTTGTAGCAGCTTTATTCATAGCTGCCAAAACTTGGACAAAACCAAGATATCCCTGTTGGTGAATGGGTGCATCCAGACAAAAGAATATTATTCACTAAATATTTACATTTGATTGACTAGAAAGGACTCCAGGGGACCAAAGACAGGTGAGTAAAAGGTGGTGTCATGAAAAAATTTAGCCAGTGAGGGTCCCCCTCTTTCCTCTTTAAGTTATAAAGTACGAGTCCAGATTTTCAAAGTTCCTGATTTGGAAGGAGTAAAAGTGAGAACAAATAAAGACAGTGATACCCAGAAATTTAATTGCCTACCGCAGAAACCAGCAAGTAGAAAAGCTAAACCAACAAGTTTCCTGTGTCTTCGTTCACCATGAGCAAGATAACCAATGGAAAGGGGACTTGGACTGGCAGAGGGGATCTGGGCTTCCAAGGGCCATTTCCTGACTTTATATTAATTTTTCACTCTTTTCTTTTCCCCAGTAAGTGTTTCTGACAAGGTGACTAAGAAGTAAGCCACACAGTCCCTCGGCTAGACCTAAAGTCACTGGGAAAAGCGAGAGAACAGAGCAGGAAAGTTTTCAAGACTGAAAACACAGAGCCAACAAAAATTTTAAATCCCTGTTTCTCAGGCTAGGATGTAGCCATCATCTTGCTTGATGATTTTGAGGCAGAGTAGACAAATTTGGTCACCTCAAAACTTTTTAACAGTTTGAGACTTTGAGTGTGTTTTGGAAAGCACCAACATCTGGTCATTCTTAAAGTGCCCATCATGGCATTCCAGAATTTAATTACAGTCCTTCACTCCTAGTCACTCAGGATATTTATTTTTCAAGCAGGTAAACCGTGATACCTGGAAGAACAGAGTAATTTGCAGTTAAGTAGAAGAGGACAAATAATTAAACAACATTTCAAAGTGCAAGAAAAAAAAAAAAATGCCACCACAGCAGCTCAGATGCTGTTTTCCTTCCTATATATCATGGACTATGAGTCAACGCAGCCTAAAGGTTGACCTGAATTCTGGCATAATTACATACATAAAAATTTGGATTTCAGCCCAATGTATAAGTTTACCCTTCTTATTGCAGCTGTTGCCCTTCAGGGCTGGGAGATCTCTCCTTCCCAATCGAGAGACAGTTCTGGCAAGACCCAAGGCTCGTTGAATCATCTTTGTAGTCAGACCTGATTAAATACAGCCTGGGTGGGAAGGACTAGGTTACCTGGGAGAGAGGTCTGCGCCTGCCAGCACCCTTTGTGTCAAGTCACAGACCCACTCAAACTGGTCTGAGCAGAAAATGTATTAAAAGCTGTTAGATAATTCACGGAAGTTCCTGGAAGGCCAGAGGACCAGGCTTGAAAGATATTCAGCCAAGAAGAGTCCCCAAATGCTACCGAAACAGTCCCAGGACACCAGGACCTACACAAAGACCGGGTCCCCATCAGAAGCTCCACCTCCCACTGACGTCTCCACCGCCCACTGCTCCCCAGAGCATGTTCTGTGCCGCACCTCTTCTAAATCTTGGATTCCTGCAGGACTATGTCTGACTGATGAAACTCATGCCAAAATGGGAGCCAAGAAGACAACAGTCTTTGAGAGACAGAATAGAACCCATCACATGGGAAGTAATCTCTAGGTTAAAAAAGAAATGCGCCACCCAGCCACAGAAAGACATGGAGAGGTGCATGTGTTTTCAGTCCTGCAAATTCATGGCAACATCATAAACAAGTGTACGTCGGGATCCTTCTTAGCCCTCTGAAACATTGATGGACACTCATCTGTCCAGTCAGTCTTTCCCAGGAAAACGCAAGTTGCTGATGGGAAGAGATCTCTTTTTTCCATTTTGTTTGTGGATGCAGCCTAAGCAAACAAACCCTAGCACATAACAGGTGCTCTATAAGCCTCTGTCGAATGACTGAATTCAAGTCAGCTTTACTTCATGTTTATTAGACATCGTAGATGGAAAAGTAAGGGCTACACAGCCAGAACTCGGCTTGTTCTTGGCAGCTGCTGATCGGGGTCTGATGGGACCTGTGACAAGAGCACTGACAGAGGAAGGAAGCAATGGAGAGTTTAGAAGAAGTCCCGGCCCTGGTTTTGGGAAGAGAGTGTCTGGAAGGACACCCAGGAGAATGAGTCTCAATTAGCCAGTAAAGCATAAAGAGGGGGGAGCTCACAGCTGAGATGGACAAAGGGAAGGGGGATGTCCAGGCCAAAGGGCGGCGTGTACAAAAGTTTGGACATAAGAGAGTGGGGGACTTCAAGCAGTTCAATACAGGTGTTTTGGGTTATAATCGGCCTCTGGGTTTCCACTCACCTTTGGTGGACAGTGTCACCTGTACTTAAAACAGAGATGGACAGTGTTCATCGTTAGGTCAACGGAACTTGGAAGCATTGGCACTCATTGCCCATCCCATACAAGGGCACTTCGGGATCAAAAGTAGTTCTTAAATAAGAAAATAAATAATCCAGTGTTTTTAATGAGCAAAAGATCTGAATAGACACCTTATCAAAGAAGACATACAGGTGGGAAATGAGCGTATGGGAAGATGTTCAACATCATATATCATTAAGGAAATGCAAATTAAAATGACCACAAAATGCCACTATACATGTCCCAGAAGGGTCAAAATCGAGAACACTGACAACACCATATGTCGACAAGGATGTGGAGCAACAGGAACTCTCATTCCTTGCTGGTGAGAATGCAAAAGGGTACAGAAAAATTGGCAGGGAAGACTGGTGTGCTGCAGTCCATGGGGTCACAAAGAATTGGACAAGATTTAGTGACTGAGCTACAAAAACAAACATACTCCTACCGTACAATCCAGGATTCATACTCTTTGGCATTTACCCAAAGGAGTTGAAAATTTATGTCTACCCAAGAATCTACACATGGATCTTAATGTTGTTCAGTAAGTGAATAGGTAAGTAAACTATGACACACCCAAACAATGGAATATTATTCAGCACTAAAAAGAAATAAGCTATTAAGTCATGAAAAGACATGGAGGAAACTTGTGCATATTACTAGTGGGAAAAAGTCAATCTGAAAATGCTATATACCATGTGATTCTGACCCTGTGACATTGTAAAAACAACAAAGCTATGAAACAGTAAAAAGACGAATGGTTTCCAGGGATTAGGGGGCGAGTGGGGTGAACAGATGGAACACAGAAGACTTTTAGGGCAGTGAAACCTTTGTAAGTTATTATAATGGTGATACATGTCATTATACCATTTTCAAAACCCATAGAGTGGACAACACCAAGAATGAACTTTGGGACTTCCCTGGAGGTCCAGTGGTTAAGACTCCACCCTTCCACTGCAGGGGGCACAGGTTCGATCCCTGGTCAGGGAACTAAGATCCCACACGCCATGCAGCATGGCCAAAAATAAATGAATAAATTTTAAATAAATAAATTATTTTTAAGACAACAGTGAACTTTAAACTGGGGCAGGGGGAAGTCGTTCTTAATTCATTCTTTCACTTTTGCTCATTTAACAGCTATAAAGGCAATCTTACAATCTCATAAAGCCGTGTTGTTCAGGTCGTTTTATTCATGCCCCTTTTGATACTCTGATTTTAAAAGTCCAAACCAATTTCATACCAAAACTAAAAATAAGATGAGGTGATGGATATTTTTAATATGCTATTTTAAACAACCATGGTCCAGTAGAGATTCTGATAACCCATCCTTCTCTGGAGCATTCCCCATCTCCACCCTGACAAGCCCCATCCTTATCTCTGCCCCAGCTTGATCATCACTGTGGCACAGAAAGTCTGTACCAACTCTCAGGAAAAGCAGTGTGTGAGAAAAGCTATGAGAAGTGTACAAATGGACACGTGGACACCACAAGGGAAAGGAGAGGGTGGGATGAATTGAAAGAGTAGCACTGAGATATATAGACACTGCCATGTGTGAAATAGCCAGTGGGAAGCTGCTGGCTAGCACAGGGAGTTCAGCTCAGTGCTCTGTGATGACCTAGATGGGTGGGCTGGCTGGGTGGGAAGGAGGGGATACATGTATACCTATAGCTGATTCACATCGTTATACAACAGAAACTAACATAACATTGTAAGGCAACTATAATTCAATAATAAAGAAAAGAAGGAAAGAAATGTACAAACAGGGAATTACTCAGAAAAAAGAACCATCCCCAGCTGGAACTAGTAGATGGTGTCTAGGGTTGGAACTGAAGCATGGGTAGGATTTCGAGTGCAGACATGGAGGGAAGAACATCCACAAAAAGAAAGCAGCCACAGAGAAGCACACAGTGATGAGTAATCACATGTCACAGATGAGAAAGTTGCATTGTCTCGTCTGCCTAGAAGAGACTGCGTGTGTCAGCACCCAGCGTGATGGCCACACAAAGCAAGAGCTCCCGAAACATTTGTTGACAAATAAATACATTTTGCCAGAGTCTGGAAGGGGAAAGCTAGATTTCTACAAGACAGTGAAGAGTCTGAAGGAAGGGTAAAAACAAGTGCATTTTGTTCTGATTATAATAGGAATTTATAGAACTTTAAAAATTTTTTTAGGAATGTATAGGTTTTTGAACAGGGATTTATCATGATCATGTCTGTGTGCTTTAGAAATGTTTTCTAGCCATTGTTTTCTATAAATGGGATGGAGCAAACCATCATGAAAGGAGAGCAGACAGAAGTCTGTGTAATCATCCAGGTATAAACATAACTGAAAGTCAGCACAGTCATCTGTATGTAACTTCCTTAGAAAATTGTTGTCTCAAAATTTTTTCATGAGAAGATATGGAGAGAAAGAATATTATCACATATAATTTAAAAATAATTCTTTTTTTAGTTATGCACAGATTCATTTTTATTTTATTTTGCTTCCCAATTTTGAACATAATACATGTTTATTTTGGAAAATGTACAAGATGTCAAAACAGTAACCTCCTGAAGTTTTATTACCCACAGAAAATGTGTATGTCTTGGTTATATCTTTACAACTGATACTCTGTGTATGACATACACACATATTCAAATCAATTTCCTCATAATTTTTATAATCAGTATTTTTTTCTTTAAAAATAAATATTTGGGGGGATTTCCCTGTGGTCCAGTGGTTAAGACTCTGCACTTCCAGGGCAGGGGTTGCAGGTTTGATCCCTGGTTAGGGAACTTAGTCCTTAGTCCTACATGGTGCTCAGCATTGCCAAAAATAAATACATACGTCAATATTTTCAAACTTTCTATTTAAAATTTTACATTTTAAATTTCAAAACTTCAATTTTTATAATTATAAAAGTAATTGATGCTTATAAAAACAATAATAGTGAAAAATATAAAGAAGAAAAATGAAACCATCTATAATCTCCCACTAAATGAAAATTGCTATGGTCAACATTTTGTTGTAGCACCCAGGTTTTCCTTCCTCTTTTGCTATAAACAGACTACATAAATAGATGATAGATATATAGATACATAGATAATTGATAGATAAATATATGAGATAGATTTTTAATGTGATAATACCATTTACTCTTTTATATTTTTAATCTAACAAAATAATAAAATGGACACTCCTTGGGGAGAGAGGTAGGAGAGGGGTTCAGGATTGGGGACACGTGTACACCCGTGGCAGATTCATGTTGATGTATGGCAAAACCAATACAATATTGTAAAGTAATTAGCCTCCAATTAAAATAAATAAATTTAAATTTAAAAAAAATAAAACAACACTCCTATGTTGTTAAATGGAGAAGGCAATGACACCCCACTCCAGCACTCTTGCCTGGAAAATCCCATGGACGGGGGAGCCTGGTAGGCTACAGTCCATGGGGTCACGAAGAGTCGGACACGACTGAGTGACTTCACTTTCACTTTTCACTCTCATGCATTGGAGAAGGAGACGGCAACCCACTCCAGTGTTCTTGCCTGGAGAATCCCAGGGACGGGGAAGCCTGGTGGACTGCCGTCTATGGGGTCACACAGAGTCAGACACAACTGAAGTGACTTAGCAGCAGCATGTTGTTAAATATTCTTTTATATGGTTTTAAAGACTGCACACAATTTCATCATACAATCATTCCACCGTTTACTTAATTTCTCTATTGTTGTATGATATATGTTTGTAATTTTTTACTGTTATAAACAACTCTGTAGTAAACATTATTGTCAACTGCTCTTTGTTCAAATTCAAGTGCCTTAGGACAAGCACAGGAAGTCAAAACTGTTCAATCAAAGAGTTTTACTCTACCCTCATGGATCTTTCAAAAACTCTTAAGTTCAATAATACACCCCATTTGTTCAAATGCCAAACATCAGATTTATTTTGAGGTCATTTTTATTTTCTAAATAGACCAACTGATTCAGTCTTCTTCAGAATACTGAGAAGGTAAAACAAGAGAATACTGCTCAGCCCTAAAAATAAAAATAAATGAAATTTCGCCATTTGAAACAACATGGATGGACCTGGAGGGCATTATGCTAAGTGAAATTAGTCAGACAAAGAAGACAGAACTGTGTGATATCACTTAGATGTGGAACCAAATCAGCACAACAAACTAGTGAGTATAAGAAAAAAGAAACAGACTCAGAGAAATAGAGAAGCGTAACAGTGGTTCCCAGTGGGGAGAAGGAAGAGGGCAGGAGAAAGATAGGGGCGGGGGGGTAAGAAGCACAGACTATGATGCATAAGAAGAGCTACAAGGATATATTGTACAATGTGTGGAATACAGTCAATATTTTATAGTAACTATAAATGGAGTATAGCATTTAAAAACGTGGATCACTATACTTGACACCTATAACTTACATTGTATAGCAGTTATACTTCGATATGAAAATATTTTTTTTATTTAAAGAATACTGAGAAGATATTAAAAGATGCAAAACAAAAGTCTGGATCTGTGTTCACTCATTCTTTCACACCTTAAACCTACATCAGTCAGTAGTGCCCAAGCCTTTTTCTCTTCTGAATTTTTCAGTCTTCTAATAATCCCTGCTTTTAAATGTCTATGCATTGAAGAGAAAAAGAAAGATAGAGCAAGTGTGTGTGTGTGTGTGTGTGTGTGTGCATACACAAGCACACATGCCTTCTCTGTGAATATCATATGCCTTCCTTAGTCCAATGGATGATGTAACATACTAGCATTAACTACATTTATCCCATTTGGAGAGTCTGAAATACAGGGTTTATATACACCCATCATGGGTTGTATACCAAAAATTCCTAGATACCATGGAGTACAAACACTAACAAGAACCCTAAGGAAACCAATTATTTGTATTGCTAAATACCGTTTATTTCATACATATACATCACTCAGCTAAATGTAATATTGGGACATTTTTTGAACCGTAACCCACAAATCACACTCTAAATACTCAAGAAGATGATATTAAATCATCATTCAGTCAGTAGTGATGAGTTCTGCTGCCATGCATCCAAGCCCAGCAAGCTCTCCAAGCTTCTTCTAGAAGATTCTACCACTGGGCAAAACCAGGGTCTTATCCTCAGATGTCATCCTCACATCTAAAACAGTAAGAGACCAGAGCCTCTGTTGCTTTGAAAGAAGGAAATCGGGACCAAAAGTATGTTCCTAGAGAAAGCAATGGAGGTAAGAAATTCCACTCAATTCAGTGTCACCGTTGTGTTCAAACTGACGAGGGAAGATCATAGGCGTCTCCAAACCTAGGTGTAAATTCAAGGTCAAATAAGGTAGGAACACTCATATTTCAATTCTAAGTAAAGAATTCTGGCATCAGTCTTTGTAAGACTTCAAGCTTGCATTTAACACTCTCACCACCCCAGAAGCAAAATGTAAAAGGGTGCAAAAAGAAAAAGTAATCATTAAAATAAAGTACACTTTAATAAAACATTCTCAACCAAAATACTTATGGTAAAAAAAAATCATAAGGTTTACAATTTTAAAATATGAAATATGTTTGGGACTTCTCTGGTTGCCCAGTGGTTAGGACTCGGCACTACCGCGGCAGGGGCACCGGCTCAGCCCCTGGCCGGGGAATTAAGATTCTGCAAACTGCTAGGTGCAGCCAAAAAATAAAATAGAATAGGATAGGATAGAGTGGGAGTGAAATAAAATACATTTTAATACAGGATCATTTATTTTTAAAAAAAATTTTTTCAATATGGCATTTATTCTTGATCTCAGTTCCTGGGTTTAAAAAAATTTTTTTCAATATGGCATTTATTCTTGATCTCAGTTCCTGGGTTTGTGCCTGAAGCAAGTGCTTCATCCGCCTCAACCTGGTCCCAAATCAAAGGGAAACCAAGTCTCAGACCCAGCCAAAGAGGAAGAAGGTGGAGAAAGCTGCCTTTTCCTAGAGCCCTGAGATGTCTCAGGCACAGAAACTTTCCCCCCGCACCAGAGGACACTTGTGGCTATCCAAATTTAGCAAATAAAAATATAGGATGCCAAGTTTAATGTGAATTTCAGATACACAAGGAACCTTCCTAGTATAAGTATGTCCCATGCAATATTTGGGACATACTTATACTGTTTTTTTTTTTAAAAAACTCACTGTTTATCTGAAATTCTAACTAAACTGGGCATCCTGTATTTAGTCTGGCAACCGTCCATGCCACTCCCACTCCTGCCCCAGAAAGTCTCCGTCAACCCCAGGCAAGAGAGTCTATCTTGCCTGAGACAGACAGTCACTCTGAAGGCCCATAGCAAGAACAAAAGAAGCAAAAATAACAAACCAACTGAAAGCCAGCCCAACACGGAAAGAATGTTATTGCACATTTGCTGACAGAGACCAAGGGAGATTTCCAACATAAACAAGGAAATTTAATCTCTCATTTGCAAAAGCTTCCCCTCTGCTAATTTGTTAACTGCTCATGTAGAGACACAGAACCCAGCACATGTAATTGACCTTCTCTTTTCTTAGATGATGCAAAGCAAAGTGATTCCTGCTGGTAAGTGCCACTAGAGAGACCAGCAACAGTGCGTTTTCCAAACTGGTCAAGTCAATCAAGCTCAGCTTTTTTTTTAACCCCAGTCAGATGGATCGATTGGCCAACCAACTTGAAGAGCTGGGTCAGTCCAAAGTGGTGCCTTTGTCAGAGTTGTGAGGCTATGGGTGACTTCAGATCTGTTGTAGGTTTGCCTGTTCATATTCCTTCAGCCTGTTCTCTGCCTTCCAGGAAGAAGCAAGAGAACTCAAACCCCCAGAAAAAAGATGCTCACGTACAGTTCCCTTCACAGATGGAGAAGGAGCTGATGCAGGTTTTTCTCCCTCCTCTGTATCAGAAACCAAGCTACATCATCCAACTGAGTCTGAAAGATGCTAGGAATGGTATTCATTCAAAAATCATAATTTGGGGGGACATCCCTGGTGGTCCAGTGGTTAAGATTCTGAGCTTCCTATGCAGGGGGAACAGGTTCAATCCCTGGTTGGGGAACTAAGATCCCACCTGCTGCACGGTACAGCCAAAATATATTTTTAATTAAGTTAAAAATAGTAATTTTTTCAATCAAAGTTCTTCCTTCTGTGCACCAGATCTGGGCTACTGCTACACGTGGTCCGAAGCACAACTGTAGCCCCAAGAACTTCTGCTTCTGCTTCCCAGCCATCAGCTAGAAAAGTTCTCTCTCTCTCTTTCTATGCCTCTTCTCTCTTTCTCTCCAAGTGTGTGGGCTTAGCAGCTACAAGGGAGCTGACGCATAGGAGTACCATTGCATTGCAAGATGCAGCAGCCTCCACCCACACTGAGGGGAGCCAAGAAACATATACATGAAATCTAGAAAAACAGTACAGATGATCTTACTTGCAAAGCATAAATAGAGACACAGACATAGAGAACAAATGTAAATTAAACACCAAGTGGGTAAAGGGGATGGTGGGATGAATTGGGAGGCTGGGATTAACACATATACACTATTGATGCTACGGATAAAATAGATAACTAATAAGAAGCTACTGTATGGCACAGGGAACACTACTCAGTGTTCCGTGGTGAACTGAATGGAAATAGGAAGAAAGTCCAAAAGGGAGGGGATATGTATATGTGAGGAGGGCGTGGCAACCCACTCCAGTATTCTTGCCTGGAGAATCCCATGGACAGAGGAGCCTGGCAAGCTGCAGTCCATAGGTCACAAAGAGCTGGACCCGACTGAAGCAATGTAGCACATGCATGCATAGATATATAAGTATAGTTGAATCATTTTGCTGTCCCGTAGAAACTAACACAACATTGTAAAGCAGCTAAACTCCAATAAAAGATAATGTGAAAAAGAAAGAGAGAATCCAGTTTTTACCACTCAAATCCCCAAAAGCTCAGATGCTACTCTTGGGCATCCTTGGGAGAAGGTGTGAAGATGGAGCTCTACACAGGAAGGCGTGTTGACAATCACTTATAAAGGAAAGAGAAACCCATCTCCCCTAGAGCCAGGCAACTGTCCCTCCCCCACCCTCACAGAAACGTGACGCTTTCATCTCTGCAGAGGCTAAAGGACAGAAGTTCTAGACTGGGGTACCCAAGACACAGTTGAAAATGAGTGGAGCCCCAAGAAAACAGATGGGTTAACAGTAAAGTTTGCCTTCTGCAGACTGAGATCTCAAGCTCTCATCTGTCAGAACACTGACATCTAGGGTTCTTCATCTAGACAGGAGACTAGAACTTTCTTTAGATAAATTGACAAAACTTTGCGGGGGGGCAGAACATAAAACTAACGTGACAGTTCCCCAAACTAATGATCCAATCAGATTACCCTACAGAGATACTGACAGTCAACACCCCTTCCGCATGCACACAGGGGAGTCCGGTTAGCCTTTTTTTAGCTTCTTCCTCTTATTAGCAGACACTCAAGGAAAAGCTTTAAACAGAAAAAGCAGAGGCTACACACAGAGAACAAAGTTATGGTTGCAGGGGTACGGGGGAAGAATGGGGAGAGTCAGGGAGTTTGAGATGGACATGTACACACTGCTATATTTTAAATGGATAAGCAACAGGGTCCTGCTGAACAGCACAGGGATCTCTGCTCAGTGTTAGGTGACAGCCTGGACAGGAGGGGACTTTGGGGGAGAATAGATACATGTGTGTGTATGGCTGAGATTCTTTGTTGTCCACCTGAAACTATCACAACATTGTTAATGGCTATACTCCAAAACAAAAATAAAAATTTTCTTTGAAAAAAAAGATAAAAAGCAGAGAGTGAGAGATGCAGCATTATTTGGGAAGACTCCACCTTCATGGCCAAATCGCCTGCCGAGGGCCCCAGCTCCTAACACCATCATACTGGACCTGGGGATTTAAACATACAAAGGAAGAATCATCAACATTCAGTCCATAACAGAGGGACTGGGCAAGGGACTGCTATTTGTCATAAGAAATTTTGTCATATGACTCTTCAGGTGCATGTGTAAATTTGATACAAATAGAAATCTAAAATATAAAAACTCAGATATATTATTTTATTTCCACATCAGAGACCCAGGGCAGAACGAGGGTCGGAGGAATGAAAAGAGCCCTGGGAGACACATGGAAAACACCACCAAGTATCTTGTGGGGCTCTTTGAAATGTTAGCTGGAATTCCTCTAATCCACAATAGAAAGAAAGCTAGTTTTAGATCATCTGTCTTTCCAACCAATATGGCCTCTTTCCAAACATGTTTGACTGCCCATGTGCACTGCATTAAATGCAATAATAAAACTAATCAAAGGGCCTCCCACAAATATTTTTGCTACACAGACCAGACCACAACATTTTTCCTACACCTACTAATGTTAGCAATGATGTGTCAGTGGCAGGAAGCTGTAATGACATTAAAAAAAAAAAAATCTACAACAGTAGGGGTTGTATCTTATTAAAATTTGTTAAAACCAAAGGCCAAAAGGGCAGACCAGAGACTGCCTTCCCCTGGGGACTGAGAATGTAATTCCATACAAATGTGCTAAGTGAATGGTATAATAAAATAGTTAACATGTACTGAGTGCTTTCTACTTGCAGGAACTGTTTATTACTCTGCGTGCATCAAGTCTTTCCATCTTCACAGTGACCTTACGAAGTAGATATGATGTGTCTCATTTTAAAGACAAGAAGACTGAGGTTCAGAGCAGCAGGATAAGTAACTCATGAAGGCACAGAGCCAAGGGTCCAAAGCGGAAGGAAACTAACACTGCCCCACCCCACACTGCAAATCAACCTTGCCCAGACCTTGCAGAGATGGAGAAAGGTGTTTCGATCTCTCTTTATAACAGCAGACCTCCTGTGTGAAGTCCACAAACAAGAGCCAGATCCTTAACATCATCGATCAAGTCCTCAACACAAGCCAGGGCTCTGCCTCGCCTCTCACAAGCAATATCACCTTTAATCTTCCAACAATCCCAAGAAGTAGGTAGTATCACTGCCACGTCCTGAAGGGGAAAGTGAGGGTCCCAGAGGATATGAGAAACTCCTCATGTTGGTGCGGTTATTACGTGACAGAGCCCGGATACAAGCCTGAGCTCTCTCATTCCAAAACACTCTCTGCCTTTTACAAAGCGAAACGATTGATTTTTAAAATGATGCTAAAGTTGAAGCTCCAGTCCTTTGGCCACCTCATGCGAAGAGTTGACTCATTGGAAAGGGCCCTGATGCTGGGAGGGATTGGGGGCAGGAGGAGAAGGGGACGACAGAGGATGAGATGTCTGGAGGGCATCACTGACTCGATGGACACGAGTCTGGGTGAACTCTGGGAGATGGTGATGGACAGGGAGGCCTGGCGTGCTGCGATTCATGGGGTCGCAAAGAGTCGGACACGACTGAGCGACTGAACGGAACTGACTGAAAGTTGAGCATCCCACAGGAAAGAATCCAGAAGCTGTTCCTGGAGGGCAGGAATGGCAGTGCCTCCAATCCTGACAACAGTCAACCAAGTGTTCTTTTATTTAGTCTTGCTGTTGTTGCCATTGTTAAGAGATGATTGTTTGCTTGATTTTAATTTAAAGGATTGAAGTAGTCACGACAAATGTCATTGTTTAAAACTCACAGATATTAAAAAACAAACTTGTGGTTACCAAAGAGGAGAGGGACGTGGGGAAGGACAAATTAGGGAAACAGGATTAACAGATTCACACTGCTGTATGTGAAATAGGTAAGCGACAAGGATCTACCGTACAGCACGGGGAACTATGCCCATTATCTGGCAATAAATGGGATCTAGTCTGCAAAGATGCACAACTCTCATGCCGTATACCTGAAAGTAACACAATAATGTAAATCAACTATACTTCACAGTTCTTCTAATTTTTATTTATTGGCCCTGCCATGAGGCTTGAGATCTTAGTTCCTCCACCAGGGATCAAAGCTAGGCCCACAGTAGTGAGAGCCCTGAGTCTTTACCACTGGACCAGCAGGGAATTCCCTACAATTATTTTTTTAAGTATAGTCAGGAAAAAGATTAATTGTTCAAACTTAGGTGATCCAGTTTGCTTAAAATTACACTGCTGGGAAATGACAAACAGCAGTGGAAGTCTCGGGGCTGGACACTCTAACCTCTCGAGCCCCTCAAATTGACCTCTACACTTGAGTACATTGATTTCCAAGTGCAATTTCAGACATTTTATTTAGAAATTCTTAGGGGAAAAAAATGCCTAGTTTGTTACTGAGACTACATTGGCTCTAGAGCAGTCAGGGAAAATCGTTCTCTTTTCCAGCAGGCGCTGCTCGTAAAAGCAGAAGGGCTACATCTCCACCTGTGCTCAGGAGCGCCAAGAGGGGAAAGGGGAGGAGTGGAGCGAAGATGGCCCCTCAAAGATGGCCTGATGAGCCAAAGGGTGAGCTTCTGTCCTCCTTGGCAAGGCTTCTGGGTCAGTCTGTTCTAGAGAAGCTCGAATCTTGTGCTTGCTGAACCTGGACAGCAGTGTCTGTCTGCCCCATCCACTCGGTGCCCAGGAGCCCCATCCACTCAGTGCCCGGGACCCCCTATCCACTCGGTGCCTGGGACCCCCTATCCACTCGGTGCCCGGGACCCCCATCCACTCAGTGCCCAGGACCACTTGGTGCCCAGGACCCCTGGCCACTCAGTGCTCAGTACCACCCTCTGCCTGTTTAATTCTCCTCTCAAAAGACATCTGGGGGCTCGGACTATTCTGTCTCCTTTTTGCCATCCCACTGCCTTTACACAGTGTCTATGTACAGTCTAGACCTGGGTTCAGTCCCTGGGCTGGGAAGATCTTCTGGAGAAGGAAACGGCAACCCACTCCATGGACGGAGGAGCCTGGTGGACTACAGTCCATGAGCTTGCAAAGAGTCAGACACGACTGAGCAACTTCACTATGTACAGTCTGGAGCCTGACAGACATATTTATCAGATGTGCTTGTTCTCAGGTGAGGAGAGAGGAGGATTGGATGACAGAAAGCAGGGGCCCTGGAGAGCAAATCCAGTTCCGGTCCTGAGAAACCAGCTCAACAGATTCTGCTGACTCTATGCCCTTCCCCAGCTCTGCTGAAGAAAATGCTGTCTTTTGTAAGAGAGCACCTAGGAGGAAGGAAAAGAGCCCCTATAATCTTGTATTGGAGAATCAAGTTTCGCAGACGTTCCCATTTCCGTCAATGAACAAAAAACCTTCTGTGCTGGTATGTTTGCCCCATCTCTCTAGCTGGCTAGGGTTTTGTGGAGATCTCTGGTGGCTCAGACGGTAAAGAACCCACCTGCCAATGCAGGAGACACAAGTTCTATCCCTGGGTCAGGAAGATCCCCTGGAGAAGGAAATGGCCAATATTCTTGCCTGGAGAATTCCATGGACAGAAGAACCTGGCAGGTCCCTGGGGTCGCAAAGAGGCAACTAAATAACAACCTGTGGAAATGTTTGCAGGCACCTGGAGCTGTGGATGGAGCCATGCCCCATGGCCGTGCTCTGATCCAGAATGGGCAGAAACAGTAAGAGTAATGACTAGTGTTTTGCTCCAGAAAGGAACTGGATTGTTTCCCCCGCCCCCTTCCTGGATTTTTAGCAGGATAGAACTAACGACTCCAGCCTGGCAGACTCCTCTGCCCATGGAATTCTCCAGGCAAGAACACTGGAGTGGGCTGCCATTTCCTCTTGGAAAGCCCAGTGAAGCATATGCCAACCAATGGAAAAACTTTCAGAAACATAGAGCTGGGATCTCTAGCGGTTCACCCCTAGCAGAAAACACTTGCAGAGGCTGGGATTTGCTCTGTTTATAACCTCTAAGAAAACTTGAGTAACTCCTAAATGTGGCTCCACCTGCGAGAGGACACAAAGAAGCATTTCTTCATAATCCCTTTCTTTGCAGCAGAATAAAAGTGGACGAAATGATCCTTCAATAATCCCTGCCGTTTCAGGATTTTAGAATATTTAGTATTTCTCCACATCAATTCACCCCCAAATAATTTATTAATGCATTAGAAATAGAAGTAGAATTGTCCCCCAACCACCTCCCAGACCGACCTCCCCTCCCCCAAACAAGCAAGTGAATAGACAGGATGCTGTTGAGCCTGTGATGCCGAAGGGCCAGGTGTGGTCCATGAAGAGCTAAGTCTAAAGTCCATTAGCACCAGCTCAGATCCCAGAAACCAAAAGCACACACAGGCTCGGAAGCAAGTCTGATTCTTTTGTCGCCAGTCAATAGCACATGCTCACCTAGGACCTGTTTGCTGGGATCCTGACGCCTTGATTCCAGGCCCCCAAGCTGATGGGCATCACTGTGAAAGGTCATACAAGGTGGCCCATGTATTCATTAAAAAATGAAGACCTAGACCTGGGGTGCATGTTTGAATTTGGACTCTGATGAGGAGCTGCTTGCAAACTCAGAAAGGTTTTGCTTCCACTGGAAATTCTAATTCCTCTTGCTGAAAGGAAAGAGGAGCAGATCCTGCGCTGATGTCACGGCTCGTATTCAGGCATCGGGTGCACAGAGGTGGCGAGGAGGTGGTGACTAGGAGTTTTCAAACCAATTGTGCCAATCAGTTCTCTAGATCAAGGCTTGAGCAACATCCCATTGGAATATGCCTCAAAGTGGACCAAATTCATCAGCCACAGAAAACCCCATACCAATTTCCTACCATTACATCCCCTTCACACCACACGTTTAGGGCAGCCTTCAGTGGACAAGGGGTGGGGGCACGTTTTCTGTAAGTAAGTACCTGATTTAGCCTACAATCATGGTACTCTTCTTGATACATAGTGTGGAGGATCACCTATGAACATCATTTCTTGCAACATTTCCTCTGAAAACAAAATCCCAAAAGAAAACGTTACTCATTCATTCATATAATTTTTAATTTTTATTCTATTTTCTATACAATATAAAAAATCTGAATGAAGCTAAACAGCAATGATAGAGAGTCCCAAGCTCCAAAATGAAGCTGGTCCAGCACTGATGGACGTCACATGAGTAGGCGAGAGGGCAGGAGCATGACTCAAAAAGGATGACCTTTGGGGGTTTCCCTGATGGTCCAGTGGCTAAGAATCCACCTTCCAATGCAGGGGACGAGGGTTTGATCCTTGGTTGGGGAACTAAGATCCTACATGCTACTGGGCAACTAAGCCCTCACGTCTCAACTAAGACTCTACACAGCCCCAAAATTAATTAATTAATATTTGTAAAAAGAAGAAGAAGACCTTTGCTGATGCAGAAAGTGTCAGTAACCCATCAGTTGTGTCTGGAGTACCTACTAAGTCCAAGGTATGGATGAACCAGACCACAGTTGAGGCCTTCAGAGTCCTTAGAATCAAGGACATTACATTCTAGACATTACATTACATTCTCAAGTTCTAAGACTAGAACATGAGAGAATACTGTGAGACCCCAAGAGAGACACAGGTCAAATAAATTGGGCGTTCAGACCAGGAAGAGAGACTGTATCACCTGGTGAACACGTCCACCAGCTCAGAGGTGATTTTAAAGCTCATTTATAAGTTTGACTTACAACCAGCTCCGAGTTTTTCTAGACTCAGACTCACATGGAACAGGAAGCCTCGGGCAAATCATAGAATTGCCTTTAAATGTACTTCTCAGGCCCCTCTTCCCTAGTTGAAAAAATGGCAACATCACATCTCCCCAAAATTATACTAGAAAAACATAACCTTTACCTAGACCCCTACTCTGCAAAACAATAAATAAACTACAAAGTACATCATGAGAAACGCTGGGCTGGATGAAGCACAAGCTGGAATCAAGATTGCCAGGAGAAATATCAATAACCTCAGATATGCAGATGACATCACCCTTATGGCAGAAAGTGAAGAGGAACTAAAAAGCCTCTTGATGAAAGTGAAAGAGGAGAGTGAAAAAGTTGGCTTAAAGCTCAACATTCAGAAAACGAAGATCATGGCATCCGGTCCCATCACTTCATGGGAAATAGATGGGGAAACAGTGGAAACAGTGTCAGACTTTATTTTTTGGGGCTCCAAAATCACTGCAGATGGTGATTGCAGCCATGAAATTAAAAGACACTTATTCCTTGGAAGAAAAGTTATGACCAACCTAGATAGCATATTCAAAAGCAGAGACATTACTTTGCCGACTAAGGTCCGTCTAGTCAAGGCTATGGTTTTTCCTGTGGCCATGTATGGATGTGAGAGTTGGACTGTGAAGAAAGCTGAGTGCCGAAGAATTGATGCTTTTGAACTGTGGTGTTGGAGAAGACTCTTGAGAGTCCCTTGGACTACAAGGAGATCCAACCAGTCCATTCTGAAGGAGATCAACCCTGGGATTTCTTTGGAAGGAATGATGCTGAAGCTGAAACTCCAGTACTTTGGCCACCTCATGCGAAGAGTTGACTCACTGGAAAAGACCCTGATGCTGGGAGGGATTGGGGGCAGGAGGAGAAGAGGACAACAGAGGATGACATGGCTGGATGGCATCACTGACTCGATGGAAGTGAGTCTGAGTGAACTCCGGGAGTTGGTGATGGACAGGGAGGCCTGGCATGCTGCAATTCATGGGGTCGCAAAGAGTCGTACACAACTGAGTGACTGAACTGAACTGAACTGAGGATCGTTTGTTTTTGTTTACTCACTAAATTGTGTCTGACTTTTTGTGGCCCCGTGAGCTGTAGCTTGCCAGGTTCCTCTGTCCATGGGATTTTCCAGGCAAGAATCCTGAAGTGAGTTGCCATTTCCTTCTCCAGGGGATCTTCCTGACCCAGGGATTGAATCAGCATCTCCTGCATTGGCAGGTGGATTCTTTACCAAATAAAACACAATTCCTGAGCCTCAGAAATGGTAACACCAGACGATGTCAAAGAAAATGATGGAATCTGCTTCCCTGGAGGTTTTTCAGAAAATGTCTGTAATAACCTTTCTGTCATGGCTTCTTAGATGAAGATTTTGTTCGCAGACAGCAGGCACACCCCGATCTCAGCTTCACCATCAGTTAAGAATGATCTCAGAACTCCTTTCCAGTGCCAACCTTTTAAAGCAAAGGAATGCTTATATCTTCTTGACTCCAAGTCATCATTGGAATGGCCCTGGAGGCCTAGGATTCCACAGGCTTGGTCATCATCCCTGATCAATACAAACTCCTCCTGAGAACAAATGGAAAGAAGTACAAGGGGAAAAGCAGCTCTCACTCATAAAAAAATAATGATAACCCCCCCCCAAAAAATTTTTTTTGAATCGTCACTTAGCTCTGATGCTAAACAAGAGAAACTTAAGCAGAGTGGGGGTGGGAGGCGGTGGAGGGGGTGGGGGGCCAAATTTCCTCAGAGCTTGTCTGCCTATCCCTAGTTGCAACATCCATTGGCTTCTCTCTGAAAGCCTGGCAACACCCCATCCCTGAAACTGACCTAGTTTGGGTCTGTTTCTTTAAGAAAGGTGGCCCTAGCTTTGTGAAGGTGCGAGGAGAAGCGGTCTGTGTCTGGACATGTGGATGGACATTCTCTATCCTTCAGTAACAGGCTCCCAGTGAGAGGAAGGCAATGCCAGAGTTGCTTACAGAGATGCCAGGAGTCGGGAGAAGAGGCCGGGCTCCTTCCCAGGCAGCCGATTCACATGTGAGAAGCATCCCACTCTCCTTTCAGCCCTTCTGCTCGCCTCTCCTCCCAGTCCTGGGATCTCTTGGACCTCGAAGGCACTGTCAGCTCTGCCCAGCTGCACGGTCCCATCCCGTGGAGCCTGCCGCGCGGGCACACCCCCAGATGGAGACAGGCTCTGCCGAGGCTAGAAACAATGCTGGGTTTCAAGTCTCCAAAAGCAGACAGGAACTCAAGCTTTTGCCCCCCCCAGCCTCTCCTCTCCTGAGCCCCTCCGGACCCAACGAGCTGCGGAAACACAACAAACCCAGCCCCCCGCCCACTGCTCACTCTCCTGGACCCTCCCTCTCTTCCCCAGCGGCCTTCCTCCCCCACCCTCTGCGGACGTGTTCTCCCAGCACCCGGCACCGCGTCCTCCAGGACACACCCAGGCCTCCCACACCTCCTCGCCGGTGGTGACCTGCTTCCCCACCTGGCCCCAGCTCCAAGGTGGGAACTCGGCCTCGGATACCCTCTGCCAGCTTCTCCCACACACCGATACCCCTTCCCCACCCCCGCCTCTCTCTCCTACCTAGGGCTGGCCCAACGCTCCCATCCATCAGTCACCTCTTTACCCGAGATCTCTGTGCCAGCGTGGGGACAGCACCTGGCAAAACCCCCGGATGGACCAGCTCCCACACTGGGAGGGTTTTGCCTGGACAATTTCCCGCACCAGTGCCAAGAAGACTGGGTCCCCTGCCGGCGCTAGCATCCCATGTTTCCTCGTGGGCTTCCTGTTGGCTAGATGCCAGCTCAGAAAACGCCCCTCTCTTACTAAGTAGTCCATGCTGTTTTCACTTGAGGATGCGATAAGGCCCTCCAGACAGCTAATGAGTCACCAGATGATTATTTCATTATTCACCATATGAACGGTATCAAGCAAGTTGGAGCTTCCCTGGCATCCAACCTCAGATCTCCAAGAGTGGGGATCCACAGGGCATGCTCACTGCCTTTCACTCTTCCCTTCCTCAAGGTGAAAACCTTCCACCCGCTCCTGCCACCTTCTGCCTCCCTGGGACAGCTCCCTAGACCCTTTAGAGTGGCCATACCCTGGAGAACAAAGACTAGGCTTCAGAGTTCTTGGCCTTCTTCTCCCCAAGACCCAACACACCATGTAGCACACGACCGGGGCTGCTTGCATGGTGGATCTGTTGATCTTCTAAGGCAGCGGTCCCCAACCATTTTGGCACCCAAAACCGGTTTTGTGGAAGGCAGTTTTTCCACGGACTGGGGCCTGGGAAGGGGGGTGGTTTCAGGATGATTCTAGCCTGTTACATTTATTATGCACTTTATTTCTATGACTGTCACGTTAGCTCCACCTCAGATCATCAGGCATTAGATTCCGGAGGATGGGGACCCCTGGTCTAAGGGATGCATTAGGGAGCTGCGGCTCTGAGAGGACATCCTCCTTTGGATGCTTCTCAGAGTGAGGCCTTGCATCAGCCCGCATCAAAGTCTCTCACAGTCCTTGCTGAAAATGCAGATCATCCAGTCCTTTCTCTACCTGCTGACTCCGGATGCCAGGGGTGGGTCCTGGCACACTGCATCTTTTAGTGTTTCCCAGGTGAGTCTCATGCACCTTGAAGTTACTGGGCCATCTGTTCAACTCCACTTTAACTTCTTGAAGTTAAACCTTAAGTTAGAACCTCTTTAGGTTAGGCCTTTCTAGGTGGGAGGGAAGGTTCACTCTTGATTAAAGGAGGAGTAAGAAAGATTCCCCTGGAAATGGCAACCTACTCCAGTATTCTTGCCTCTGAAAATCCATGGACAGAGGAGCCTGGCGAGTTCCAGTCCATGGGGTCAGAAAGAGTTGGGCACACCTAAGCAACTGAGCATGCGTGCATGCTCATGAAAGGACATGGGTATAAGTGCCTTAACAACTGTAGAATCTGTGTACATCGCTGCCCCCCCCCCCCAATAGCTGACGTGAGATCACCTTGCCTGACCCTACCTGGACCATGAAGCCTCCTTGATGGTGACCCCAGCCTTCATAAGCTGGCCGCACATTGACAAGTGGCAAGCCATCTATCACACCTCCCATTTGTTGTTGACCTGAGGCCTCAGCAAGAGAAAGGTGGAGTCCCCAGTCCCTCACTCCGGTGAGACAAGCCCCCGCTGTGTGAAGAGCACCACGTGCTGGGCGGTTCATTCAGGATAGGTCTATTTCATTGTTATGTTTTTCTGGGACAGTTCATTTGGTTCATTTTAATTAAACCAAAGAGCAGTTGATGCGTCAATTCAGTGAATTCAAAGAGGTCATTCTTACAGACCCAGCCCAGGAGAAACTGCTTTGCAACAAGGCATCAGGATGAAAGAGAGTGATGGGAATGGAGTGTGGTGATCTCTGCCACTCAGAACTCCAAGCTGGCATCATCTAACCTCCTGGAAAGAAGGAGACCTTGCCTGAAGATGCTATGTGATGAAAATGGAAGTGGCAGAGACACAAATATGCCCAAAAGGAAAAACAGGTTTAGAGTGTAGCTTTGCCCAGTGGACAAATATTTGAAAATACGTGAAAAGAGCCCAAATTCACCCATGGCACCCTGGTCGAGTACAGATAGTTCTCTCTTTTGTAAATAGATCTTCTGTGGCACAAAGTTCTGAGCCTTTGTGGCTGACATAGAAGGCAACCAGCCCGAATACCCCCAGTTAGAAACACAGTCAGCCCTCAACAGCCACAGCTTCCACATCTGAGAATTCAACCAAAAACGTCACAAATACTTGGGGTAAAATAAAAATTCCAGAAATTTCCAGATATCAAACCTTGAATTTGCCATGCCAGCAATAATTTACACAGCATTTACACAGTATTAGGTATTATAGATCATCTGGAGAAGATTCAACGTATACAAGAGGACACACCTGGATTCTATGCAAATACGACACCGTGTTAGATGGGGATTTAAGCATCGGAGGATGTTGGTCTGGCGGGTCCTGGAACCAAGTTCCCGTGGATACCAAGGAACGTCTGTGCTTGATTACTTCTGAAATCATTTAAAAGGCTGAATTGTGGGGAGACTTGGTTTAAGAGGGGCAGGAGAGGTGCTTGATGAAAGATATTTGTGTGTGTGTGTGTGTTTAAAAGATAGGTGCTATTTCAGACTCTCTCACATAGAAATATAACAAAAGAGCTTGAAGCTTGGAGCCACAGCATGCCCATCTGTCGACAGGCTGTTCAATTAACTTATTGTTACGAGCGAAACACCAGCTCGGTGTGTCTGCAGAAAGAGGAAGTCCCAGGTGCTAGATTGACAGCCATTAAGCTCTTGGCAGAGCTGAGTAAGCGAGTTGTCCCTTCAGAGGCCGGCTGCCCTCTCTCCCTCCTCTGGCTCCTTCCTTTCCTCTCTCACTTCCTCATCATGCCTCCTCCAGGCTCTCCCCTCCTTCCTTTTCTTCCCTGTGTTCCTTCTCTCATCTGGGGAAGGGAAAAGGTCACCTCCTCCTCATCAGTCTAGCACGTCTTCTTGAATGAGAAGCCCTGATGGGAGAGAAATGGGCTGGATTCTGAGAATTTGCTGAAGCTTCTATATATTTAAGCAGAGCCAAGGAAGGGTGAGGGTGGGGGAGACCCTGTTGGCCACCTCAAATGAACATCAAACCATTCCCCACCCTTCTCTCCCACTGTGAGGTCTGATTTTCCACCCTCCACCCTCTCGCTGACTCTGCCACTCTCTAAGTTATTTCTTGATTTCACTCTCAAGGGGCAGAGAAACCAGCAAGGTGGGGCCACTGAGCCCTGGTTCTAATCCTGGAGTGTGCATACCCCAGGGGGCTCTCTCACCTGTTCCAGTCTTGGGGAGATGTCCATTTTCTGCAAGGATGTCTCGACTCATGGCCATGGGGGTTGCAAATTTAGGGTTGACTTTATCATCATATTTTCATGATCGAAGTTCACTGCCAACTGCTCAGAGGGGAAGATAATAGCCCTCAAAGGAGAAATGTGAACGCAATGGACATGGATATATTCGAAGCATTAGATCTAATTATAGAGAATGAATTACAAATTTAAACATCTTAGATATAGGCATAAAAAAAATAATTAACCCTCAAACAGGAAGCTGCTGAACTGTCAGATTGCATCGTTTGAGAACCAAGAAAAGCAAGTCAGCACCCTGAAAGCATGAGAAAAGCAGAGGCTAATCCTCTGCTGGGGTTTCAATATTCTGTTCATTTCCAGAAATGTGCTAAGGAAAGTCCTTATAGGGGAGGGCATGTCTGTTCACGAGACTATGAAACTGTCAGGGCAGAAACAACTTCTCCTCTTTAGAAAGTGACTGTCTTCAGAAGATACACGCAGGCTGAATCTCCCGATGGGAGTGATTCAGCATTTACCATCATAAGGATGTTTCAGCCAAAAGCGGACAAATTCCACATTTTCATCGGGCAATTTCATTCCTGTTTCAGTTGCTCCCCGCTCAGTTCAAAAAGCTAAGAATTCCTCACGGGTCCTTCTCTGCATAATCACAACATCTGTTTGTCTGGGATTAGAAGCTCTTAGAAAAAAGCTGTAGTCTCAAACAACTGTGCTCCGTTGTTCCCCACTAGGGGTCAAACCTAATCATCCAGACCCATGTGACAGTCCAAGAGGAGGATGAAAATGGGTCTAATGGGGCCAGATGAAGGAAGCGACTCCAGGAAGCGTTCTAGGTTCAGCTGGCAGCATCCCAACGGTCAAGCACAGGGCCTTAGCTGGAGCACCTCCACTCGCTGCATCTAGGTATCAGAGCTGTGGAGGAAGACACACTGGCCATCGAGCACAGGATGGAGCCAGGCTTCCCTTGTGGAGAGACGAGACAGAGTCAAGGTCAGGAGTGCGGTCAGCACTCCGTGACCACACGTCCCCCCTTGCTTGTGCTGCTGCCGAAGGACCTCATCCCCTCCTCCCAGGGGACTGACATAGCAGCGGGGTTATGATGCCCTTGCAGAAGCATAACAAAGGAGCCCGCATGGAACCGGAAACAGGAAAAATGTTCCCACATGATGGGGCAAGTCCAGCACCAGCAGTGAGGACCCTACATCTCTCGGTGAGTAAGTGTGCAGACCCAAGACCCCTTCTCACAGGACCTAGTTGGGAGTGGGAGGGGTGTGCGGAGGAGGATACTCCATGCTCCAGGTCACCTTCTCAACAACTGGGACCTTGGTCCTAGAACCCCTTAATCTCACCAATCTCAGTCTCCTGGTCTACACAGTACAGAGGACAATGACAACCCTATGAGAACCCTTCTCCTTACAGGGTTCTCATGAAAAGAGACCATTTATGGAAAGGAGCTTTGGAAAATCATGTCCCCCCATGGGGCATGGATGTGGAGTAAATATAGTAAATAAAGTTCTCAAAAACCCATACAACTTTTTACCCCATTTGAAGCAAATTGTTAATATCTCAGAGTCCATTTTGGGTCCAGCCTGAATGAAAATCAATTTCTTGGCACTTCTTGACACTTCCGGGTTCTTCTACACCAAATTTTGATGATAAGAGTTCTTTCTTTCACACCAATGACCAACCTGAATGTTCATTTTCCCAATACTTCTACGGTTCATTGTACTTTTTCCTCTTTAGACCTCTCTCATATTTTTGGTCCCAAATCCCTGGTTCCACGATGATTGGTGCTGTCTTTCACAGTCAAAGCTTCATTTCTCCACTTATCAAATTGCTTTTCCAAAGTGCTTAAATTCAGACTTCCCTGGTGTAAATAAATAGATAAATAAATTAAAGTACTTAAGTTGAATGCAATTCTGCCATTTTAAATAGTATTTTACAAAAATAGTTAATATACCCATATCTGGCTATGGTTACGTGAAAAAGCCCAGTTACAAAGTTATATGTGGTGACAATCCCATTTAACACATACTCACACATCCTATACACTTACACACTTATCCTAAAAATTGTAAATATATATACATCAAAATATTGAATAGTTATCTCTAGGTGATAAGGGCAAATTTCAGTTTATTTTACTTTGTGCCTATCTGTATTCTCTATGATTTATAAAATAAGCATGTATTTTATACTTGCATGGCAGCAATAGAGATGCAGACATAGAGAACAGACTTATGGACACGGTGGGCGTGGGGAAGGTAAGAAGGAAAGGGTGGAACGGATGGAGAGAGTAGCATGGAAGCAAATACATGGAAGCATATACAGGGAAGCATTTACAACCCTATGTAAAACCAATAGCTAATGGGAATTTGCTGTATGACTGTGACAACCTAGAGGGGTGGGATGGGCTATGAGGTAGGAGGGAGGCTCCAGAAGGAGGGGATATATGTAGACCTATGGCTGATCCATGCTGACGTATGGCAGAAACCAACACAATATTGTAACTATTCTTCGATTAAAAATAAATGAATTTGTAAAAACAATTTCCATGGATCAAAAGAGGTGAAATGGACCTGAATTCAGTCATGACCTAGTATGTTACACAGATGGCATTTCACACCTTCCTAGCTTTGTCATCTTCTAATGATAGAATTGAATGCAGTATTAACCATCTTCTTTAAGCTTATAGGATCTAAGGTACCACAAGTTATGAGGAGCTAGAGAATATCTTTTTGTATAAGACCAATACATGTTCCAGCAGATCTCCACCGCCTGAAGTACATCACGCAAGCAATGGGACAAACTACATGGAGGGACAGGCCTGAAGGTCAGTGGCAAGAATTCAACCTTCGTGGAGATGCTGGCCTCTGAGGACCGCCCCATCAAGATATTTCACCAGCTGAGCCACAAGGGAAGCCCAAGAAGACTGGAGTGGGTGACCTATCCCTTCTCCAGCAGATCTTCCCAACCCAGGAACCAAACCTGCATTGCAGGCAGATTCTTTACCAGCTGAGCTATCATGGAAGCCCATATACCTATAGCCCCTCTTTTTTGGATTTCCTTCCCATTTAGGTCACCACAGAGCTTTAAGTAGAGCTCCTGTGCTATATAGCAGGTTCTCATTAGGAATCTATTTTAGATGTGTGTGTGTGTGCTTAGCTGCTCAGTCATGTCCAGTCCTTTGCTACCCCATGGACTCTAGCCCACGCGGCTCCTCTGTCCATGGGATTTCCCAGGCAAGACCACTGCAGTGGACTGCCATTGCCCTATCATCCTCCAAGGGACCTTTCCCACCCAGGGATCAAACCTGCCTCTCCTGTGTCTCCTTGCATTGGCAAGCGGATTCTTTACCTGCCAAGCCACCTGGGAAGCCATGTATTCTATACATAGTGGTTATACCTGGGCTTCCCCAGGGGCTCAGCAGGTCAAGAGTCTGCCTGCAATACAGGAGCTACAGAGGCTCGGGTTCAATCTCTGGGTCGGGAAGATCCCCTGGAGGAGGAAATGGCTACCCACTCCAGTGTTCTTGCCTGGGAAATTCCAAGGACAGAGGAGCCTGGCGGGCTACAGTCCGTGGGGTCGAAAAGAGTCAGACACGACTGAACATGCAAGCACACGCAGCCCCAATAGGGACACACAGTCATAAATAACAAACAAGTGGTATCCGTGGGGGAGGAGGAGCGGGGTGGACTTGCAGTGACTTCTCCATTGCCATGTAGGTGAACTTACAACCAGTGCGACTGATGTGCATGGTCAGAATGCTTTCTAGAATGATTCTGCCACTGAGAGTGTGGTTGTGGCCTCATGTCCCTAGGCTGAGGTTTCTGGAGTTTCCATTCGTGGTCTGGGCCTCGATGATCTGATTAAGCTGCACATCTGTGAAGGGTTTGAGGTGGAAGAAAAAGGGAACTGGAATGGTTCTCAGCTCATCAACTCTGACCACATCCTCCCTCTCCAATTACCCCAAGAGAAAGGAAGAGAAAAGAGAGCAGGAGTGGAATAAATGAAGGGAAGCAACACAATGGAAGGAAAAAGGAAGAGAGTGGGGAAAGAAGGCTGGGGGGAACCCCAAAGTGACTTATTCTCAGAAACAGAAGCTCAAAGCCTTAAGTTTCCAAAGACCCAGAGCTTTGCTTTATCTTAACCTCTTTTTCTCTTGCCCAATACATCTCCTAAGGATAAACTTTTAAGTGACAGTCATCTGTGAACATTGATTCATCAAGTAAACATCTGAACATTCAAAACGGGCTCTTTGTCAGCAATAAGATTACGTGAAACTGTTTTATGCTCAGAGTGTCCTGATGTCCTTGTTATAATGGTGGCACATTTGAAACTAAAAGCTTTCAAATACAATATGGAAGATCCTCAAAAAATTAAAAATAGGACTACCATATGATCCAGCAATTCCACTTCTGGAAATATAGTCAAAGGAAATTAAAACAGTAACTTGAAAAGGTACCAGCACTCCTATAATCATAGCTATTTATAGTAGTCAAGACATGGAAACAGCCTAAGTGTCCTTTGGCAGATTAAAGAACAAAACAGTTGTGAGACAGATAGATAAATAGATAGATAGATGGGATAGGGCTTCTCAGGTGGCTCAGTGGTAAAGAATCTGCCTGCAATGCAGGAGACCCAAGGAATGAGGGTTTGATCCCTGGTTCAGGAATATCCCCTGGAGGAGGAAATGGCAACCCACTTGAGTATTCTTACCTAGGAAATCCCATAGACAGGGCAGTCGGGGGGCTACAGTCCATGGGGTCACAAAGAATCAGACACTACTGAGCATACACAGATTGATAGATAGGTAATGGATTGGTTTTTTTTAATTTATTTTAATTGGAGGCTACTTACTTTACAATATTGTATTGGTTTTGCCATACATCAACAAAAATCCACCACGGATATACACGTGTTCCCCATCCTGAACCCCCGTCCCTCCTCCCTCCCCGTACCATCCCTCTGGGTCATCCCAGTGCACCAGCCCCAAGCATCCTGTATCATGCATTGAACCTGGACTGGCGATTCATTTTTTATATGATATTATACATGTTTCAATGCCATTCTCCCAAATCATCCCACCCTCTCCCTCTCCCACAGAGTCCAAAAGACTGTTCTATACGTCTGTGTCTCTTTTGCTGTCTCGAATACAGGGTTATCATTACCATCTTTCTAAATTCCATATATATGTGTTAGTATACTGTATTGGTGTTTTTCTTTCTGGCTTACTTCACTCTGTATAATAGGCTCCAGTTTCATCCACCTCATTAGAACTGATTCAAATGTATCCTTTTTAATGGCTGAGTAATACTCCATTGTGTATATGTACCACAGCTTTCTTATCCATTCATCTGCTGATGGACATCTAGGTTGCTTCCATGTCCTGGCTATTATAAACAGTGTTGCGATGAACATTGGGGTACACGTGTCTCTTTCAATTCTGGTTTCCTCAGTGTGTATGCCCAGCAGTGGGATTGCTGGGTCATAAGGCAGTTCTATTTGCAATTTTTTAAGGAATCTCCACACTGGTCTCCATAGAGGCTGTACTAGTTTGCATTCCCATCAACAGTGTAAGAGGGTTCCCTTTTCTCCACACCCTCTCCAGCATTTATTGCTTGTAGACTTTTGGATCGAAGCCATTCTGACTGGTGTGAAGTGGTACCTCATTGTGGTTTTGATTTGCATTTCTCTGATAATGAGTGATGTTGAGCATCTTTTCATGTGTTTGTTAGCCATCCGTATGTCTTCTTTGGAGAAATGTCTATTTAGGTCTTTGGCCCATTTTTTGATTGGGTCATTTATTTTTCTGGAATTGAGCTGCATAAGTTGCTTGTATATTTTTGAGATTAGTTGTTTGTCAGTTGCTTCATTTGCTATTATTTTCTCCCATTCCAAAGGCTGTCTTTTCACCTTGCTTATAGTTTCCTTTGTTGTGCAGAAACTTTTAATTTTAATTAGGTCCCATTTGTTTATTTTTGCTATGTAATAGATTATTATTCAGCCATTAAAAGAACAAAAACAAACAAACATGAAACTCCTACCATTTTTAGACCTTGAAGGCACTACACTAAGTGAAATGTCAGACAAATACTGTATGATCTCATTTACATGAAGAATCTTAAAAGAACAAACTCACTCATAGAAAAAGAAATCAGAATTGTGGTTACCACAGGCGATGGTGGAAGAAGAGGGAATTGGTCCAAAGGTACCAGCTTCCAGTTACAAGATCAATAAGTACTAGTGCTGTTACGTACAGGATGACTGCCTGTATTAATAAACACCAAAGTTAACAGAGAAAATCCCGAGAGTTTTCATGACAAGAAGAAAACCTTTTCCTTTTTTCTTTTCTTCTTTCTTCAGTTTTTCTTGGATCTCTGCGAGAAGATGGATGTTAGCTGAACCAACTGAGGTCATCGTTTCATAATACATGTAAATCAAACCATCATGCTGTTGTACCTTAAACACTGATGTGTGTTAATTATTTCTCAATAAAACAGGGGGTAGCTTTCAAATAATGATTTTTTTCAGTTTTTTCAATAAAGGCATAACAGCACTCCGTTGCATCTATTATCTTTCTTATATAGGATATAGCTAAGTACATAGCAATCTCAGTGGTCCAGAAACCCAGTGGAAATGACAGGTGAGAAGAAAGAGGCAAACGAATGTCCGGGGGAAAAGATGTAATAAAGAGAAAAGGGACTCTTCTTTCCCACGGCACTCGAGCATTTCAAAGTATTTTACCATCTCCCTGAGCGACAGGTACACGTTATACCCACAATGGGGCACAGATTCTCAGAAATACCACTGCCATCTCATCCACTATTTCCCTTTTTCATTTCAGGAAATAGCTGACAGGGAAATTTGCGTAGCTTGCCCAAGGCCACACAGGGACTGAGTTGGATGTAAAATTCACTTGTTCTCACAGCTTCTTGCTAATCCTGCCTCTTGACCACCAGCCAGGGTTAGGCTTTCCAACACCACTTGAAGTCACATGGTAACTTCACAGAACCTCTGCAGAGATAGAAAACAAACCAGCCAATGTGGAAAACGCCATCAACCAATTTGTTTCATCCTCCTGCAACCAAACAACTAGTTTGACTCACCTGAGTCGGTCAAATGAACTAGTTTTGGTTTTTTTTTCCTATTCATGAAACAACATAGACTCATCTTTTTTGGCACCACAGCAATAGTCAGAATGAGTCATGGGAACAGAATTTATAGGACAGTGTTCAAAATGGCAGGTGACCAGGATATTACTATTCCAAGAGCCCCTTGTACAAGGGTCCAAGAGGACCCTTGCTTTAGCTGTTGATCCATTTACTGAAAAACAGAAATCGAATCCACAACTGGTTTTAGCAGAACATCCTGGAAAGTGTGGCATCTATCTGCAGAGAAGCAGCAGATACGTTTTCATTTCAGTCACTCACGTGTTTACCTGTTTGCTTTTGCTGCATGCCTACTACATGGCAGAGACTGATGCTGTATGGTATTCAAAAATAAACAAATATGGCCCCTGCCACCCTGAATTTTGCAGCATATAAGGAGATAAATATAAATTAGGGGACTTCCCTAGCAGTTCAGTGGTTAACACTTAGCCTTCTAATGCAGGGTCTGCAGGTTCAATCACTACTCAGGGAGCTAAGATCCTGTATGCCTCCTGGCCAAAAACACAGAATGTAAACAACCCTGAATATTCATTGGAAGGACTGATGCTGAAGCTGAAGCTCCGATATTTTGGCCACCTGATGACTCATTGGAAAAACTGATGCTGGGAAAGATTGAGGGCAGGAGGAGAAGGGGGCGACAGAGGAACAGATGGTTGATAGCACCATTGACTCAGCGGACATGAGTTTAGCAAACCCTGGGAGTTGATGATGGACAGGGAAGCCTGGCGTGCTGTAGTCCTTGGGGTCCTAAAGAGTCGGCCATGACTGAGCAGCTAAACAGCAACAACAACAAAACAACAGAATCAATATTGTAACAAATCCAACATAAACGTTTTTAAAAAATGGTCCACATTAAAAAAAAAGTCCTTAAAAAATATGTGTATATATGCATATATTTGGGCAGGGATCTTAAAAGGGTAAATAGAGAGTTTTAAAACCTCTGTATGCCAGTATGGGCTCACAGGAGAGAGTCTGATCCCAACAGTGAGTTCCAGGTAAAGACCACAAAGAGAGTTGGCATCCGATCAGGGAACGCCAGGTAAGGAGAGCTGGCAGCAGGGGACAAAAGGCATGAGGATCCACAAAAGAGAGCCAAGGCCTAATTCAACACGGGCAACCAAAGAAATGGACCTGAGTAGGGAACAACCCAAAACAGGGTTCTACAAATTCTAACTCCTCTCATGAGTCAGATGGTGGGGGGAGGGGGGCACGTGAGGAAACAAAGAGTGACATCAAAGTCTTGGGTAGAAAAAAGTTGGGGATATGGGCTGGAAAACTGCCTTTCGTTTATTTCCACATGGAAAGTGCTGTGCTGGGACCATATATAAGCTATGCCTCTTAGTCTTTGCAACAACCATACAAATTGGGCATCCTTATCCCTATCTTAGGGGCTTCCCTGGTGGCTTAGACAGTAAAGAATCCGCCTGCAATGCGGATTCCCTGGGTCAGGAAGATCCCCTGGAGAAGGGAATGGCAACCCACTCCAGTATTCTTACCTGGAGAATTCCAAGGTTGGCGAAGCCTGGTGGGCTGCAGTGCATGGAGTCACAAAGAGTCAGACACAGCAGAGCTAGTAACACATGACACAACACCCCTGTCTTACAGATACCTTCCAGGACTTCCAGAGAGCTTTCCCAGTTTACAAAGAACTTTCCCATCCACTCTGTCATCTTCACCCTCGTATTTCTGCCCAATAAATAGGACAGGGATCGTCATGGTATGAAAGAAGAAACTCTGACCTTGGAACTCAAGCGTCTCACCAAGGACAGGGGCAGAGCCACTGTGATTTTTCCATTTTTTAAATTTATCTTTTCAAGCTTATTTTGTTGAAGTGTAGCTGCCTGACAGTGTTGTGTTAGTTTCCAGTGTACAGCAAGGTGGCTCAGTTACACATATCTATACATTCTTTTTCATAAGCTTTTTCATGATGGTTTGTCATAGGATATTTAATACAGGTCCCTGTGTGACATAGTAGGACCTTGTTCTTTATCCATTCTATATCTTTTTTCATAGCCTTACACATAGTGCCAACTTAATACTCTCACTCTCTCCCCAACTTGAGTTTATTTGTTATCTATGTTATTTGACCATCAACCCAGTTATCTGAAATCCACTTGCTAGACTCAAATTTGTAACAGCAACCTCCACACAGCTCATGAAAGGTTTGGAAAATTCAGCTTCATAGTAGGAATGGCAATTGATCAGTACCATCCCCACAGACATGTAGTGGGCACACCATCATGCCCTGTTAACGTGAGAAGATGATTCAGTCTGAAGGTTTTGTGGGATCCACACAGCCCAAGTGAAGCCACATAGCCTCAAGAGCCTGAGAAATTATTGCTGGAGTACATTGTAGATGAGCCTGGAAAAACACCAAATTGCAATTGCCCAAGTCTCAACAAAACTTTTAAAAAAAAAAAAAGCAAATCTTGCTTGGCAACTGTACGGAGACCACACCTTATGCTGCACACACATACCTGGACTTCATCATTCTTGCACAAGGGAGTTCATATCGGCCAATAAAGTACTTCAAGATAAAGCTCCTTCAACTTTGAGCACTGTTTTAAAAATCCCCAGGCAAAGCAGGCTCTGAATTTCTCCAAAACTATAATTTAGCAGCTGTGGCAAACAAGCTAGTGGTTTGATAAGCTATAGCCTACCGCCAACCGAAATCCCAGCAACAGTTTCCATTAACATCTCAGCCATGTGGGTATTTACCCAATAAAATCCACCTCTAACCCAAAACACTACTCTCAATCCAAGATGCATGAAGTTTCAAGAAATCATAAGACACAATCCCGTTCACCTCTGCCTCTGGATTGAATCACTTTCTAGTTAAGGGTTGCTATGAGAAAACTCAGAGATCACCCAAATCTAGAAGAAGCCTGCTTCCCTGGGTCTCTTCCGACATACGACTTACTCAAGTCTCAACAGCAGTCAAGCCCAAACCCAGACTATAAACAGTTCTGCTGAAAAATAAACACCACCTAAGGCAACAGGCCAAATACTACAAAAAATGTAATATAAATCTAATGGGAGGGAAAAAGGCAAAACAAACTCTGTTCCTGTCTCTCTCCATAGCTCTCCCCGCCCCAAACAAAAGACTATCCATATAGAAAGAACCTGGCGATTGAACCAAGTATGCTGGAGGCTCCATGGCTAGCCGCTGCCAGCCCTTGAAAGGAAGCCGATCATTTCACTTCATTAAGCTTCCCTTTCCCCGTGTGTAAAACAGGGATCATGAGAGCTGTGTCCTATTTACCCTACAATGATGCATGAAAGAGTAGCAAGATGCTGTCTACGAAAGTACCTTGATCTCCTCTAAGGCGGGGTACTATGTAAATTTCAAATGGTGCTATTACCACATTTTAGCACATGTGAGATCTGACAAATAATAAAGGGCTGGACATCAGAGTGAAAACAGGACAGGATAGGGAAAATGGAAATCCAAGCTCCATGATTCAAGTGAAAAAGAGAACTTACATCTGCCCCACAGAAGAGCCCAGGGAGAGAAGAGAAACGTGTGTATCCAAGGAGAAAAGTCAGTGTCAGTACATCCTGACCCAGTTCTTGGAAATCAGTCACTAGATCAGAAGTGAAAATAAAGTGAACTGGATGTTTATTCAAGAAGCTCCTGGGACTTTCCTGGCAGCCCAGTGGTTAAGACTTCACCTTCCGATGCAGGGGGTGCAGGTTTGATCCCTGGTCAGGGAGCTAAGACCCCACATGACTCAGGGCCAAAAAAACAAAAACGTAGAAACAGAAGCAGTATCGTAACAAATTCAATAAAAACTTCAAAACTGGCCCACCTCCAAAAAAAGAAGCAGCAGCTTCTAAAATCCCATCACCTTTGGGAATAATTTGGAGAATTCTAGCAAACTGCTCCCACATCCACCCTGTCTGTTCTGGGGCATCTTCCAGAACTCACAATTATAAAATTTGCACGTTCTTCTAGACTTGCACTTTAATGAAAATGCTTGTATCGTTTTTAAATTCAGTTTATTTGATATATATCTTACATATATTTCTGCCATTTTCTGCTTTTCCTCTACGTAGCTCCATTCCAATGTTGTAGTTCCCAGATATTTTCAGGCAAATACCATGTTCAAGGATGAGATGGTTGGATGGCATTAACCACTCAATGAGCATGAGTCTGAGCAAACTCTAGGAGACAGTGAAGGATAGAGGAGCCTGGCAGGCTACAGCCCATGGGGTCAGCAAAGAGTCGGACATGACTGAGGGACTAAACCACAAGCATGTTCAAACAAAATCATTTTTATCAACACGGACCAGTCATTATTTGACCAGCATGTACTGAGCACCCAATAGATACCTGAAAAAAGTTACTTAAGAAATCAACGCAATTAGCTGAAATTTTAAAGATAAAATGTTTGTCTGAAATAGTAAAATATTCAGAAAATGGAAGTTGAGAGGTAGAGCAGATTTCTTTGAGTTTGAGGTAGTTGTTTCTTTCCTTTTATATCTGTAGTGCCAGACTTATTATAAGAAAGCATAATAAATAGGAAGTTTTAGCATGACTGTTAAACCAAAATCCCAAATCATGTAGAATAAACTCTAATGTTTTCAAGGTCATTGCAAACTCAAACTCTTCTACATGTGTCTTCTTGGTTTTCATGGTTCCTTAGAAAAACTCATAGCCCCTCTCTTGTTTAATATAGAAGACAGTTTGCATTTTAGGCAAATAAATATTTATGTTTGGTTCTGTGTCCACTTTAAAGCCGTTTTTAAAATTAGTATGAAACATCGTGTTGTAATACCCTAACTCCTTATTTGAAATATTTCATTGATTTGATATTTCTCTTAGCACAGCTCCTGTAAATATCTGTATGTCTCCTTAATGCACTGCAAAATTGAGAATTTCCAGACTGACCAGCAATCAAACAATCCTATCAGAAGGGCTCAATTTAATTCAGTCACTGAAACCGCTTAAATAATCAACACACAGACTGAAGCACGATAGAGCCACTTCTTGGTAATTAATCTGAATTAACTTGCAGTGTTCCCTGAATTGGCCTGTGCAGGTGGGGCAGAGTAAACTTCACCTTCATCTGCTTACACGTATGTTAGGCAGCACCTACAGAGAAACGAAACTGACATGAAAATGTCATCTTCATTTCCTGAAGCATAGCACTTTATTGTGTATCTGGATTTTGCAGTAGAAAAGAACCTAGGCACAAAATGGAATTTTCCTGAAGATTTTCCTTGGAAATTTTAGCTCTACTTTCATCCGAGTAGTCTCTTGCTGGCAGGAACTTTGAAAGCAAACCTGTTAGCCTCCCTGCAGTTTTGTTTTAAAGCCTTGAGTAGAAAGATAAGCCATAGAAAACACATAATTTCTGTCCATGTGCCCCAGCTGATTTCATGCCTATGGAAACATGAGCTAGTGATGGTTCAACTACCCTCTTAGTAAACGTTCTTACTGCAAAGCACTGCAGAGAAAAGCCATCTGCTTGCAAACAGTGGACAAACCAGTAGCTGGGGCCAGTTGGAAGGCAGGGAGGGATAAAGCAATCTGGAATGGGGAGCCATCCACTACATCTTAAGACAGCATACAAATACCATAAAAACACAGTTTCCATTAAAAAAGCATGTATTTCATGCAAGGATTTAATAACTTTCACTGCCTCCCTAATAACATTTGTCTCTGGAGACCTTTTCACTATTTCAAAATCTTAGTAAGTAACCACAAAAATATTACCAAGAGCAAGGACTAATGGTGGGACACAGGCTAAAGGGGGTGTTTTCGTCTGTGGTTCAGTCCCTAGGGAGGCAGATGAACCATGTCTCTGCCGATGAACCAGAGGAGGAGGAGTCTGTTGGAGATGGATTCAGATGAGTTCTCTCTGAGATGCTGGCGCTATAAACCAGGCACTCCAAGAAACGTGCAGAGAGAATCATTTCAACCAAGGTGGAGGAGTCCATCAAATCATGCTGATCCCAAATGCAAGGCAGGATTTGTTGGTTTTTCTTTCCTTTTCAGAGTTTCAAAGGACTTTCTAATGGATCCTTTTTAAATTGTTTTCTTCTACAAATTCTGTGGATACTGATTCAAAGTAGAAATAAAACTTTGCTCTTTAGGAGTCCTGAAGTCTGCGCAACACAGCAAAACGATGGATAGAAATGTGTTTAGGAATGCTACACTGTACACCAAATAGATTGTGAATATATCATTCAACACAATATGACACTAGAATAATTTCTGAAATAGACTCACAGAATTAGAGAGCAAATTTATAGTTACCAGGGGGAGGCATGCAGGGGAGGGATAGATTGGGAGTTTGGGATTGACAGGTACCGACTGCTATATTTAAGATAGATAACCAACATAGACCTACTGGATAGCACAGAGAACTCTGCTCAATGTTCTATGATAAGCAAAGGGGGAAAAGAATTCGAAAAAAATATACGATACTTTTGTATGTGTAATTGAATCACTTTGCTATACAACTGAAACTAACAAACATTGTTAATCAACTATACTCCAATTTAGAATTTTTAATTTAAAAAGGATTTAAAGAAGCAAAAAAATAATTAAACAAATTCAAAAAAGTGCAAGAAAATAATAATTTCTGAAAGTTCTTGCTACAAGCTATGAAATAGAACTATAAACCCTTCATTCACTCATTTGGCAAGGTTTTATTCAGCACTCTTCTATCCCTCACTCTCTGTGGGGCTTTAAGGGTAAAAGACATTCTTTACTCTCAAAGAGCTCACAGTCTAATGGAGAAGTCAAAGTTAAGTCATCACTGTGTCTGAGATATGCTTTTGACATAGGTAAATATAGGCGCTGCTGGAGCCGGTGAAAGGAGTCTTCATTCAGATCTGAGTGGAGCAGGGATTGTAGGGAGGGTTTTCTGGACAAGAGGACACCTGAGTCCAAGCAAAAGGGTCAGCACAGCCATCAAAGATGATGACAGGCAACTTGAAGCATTGAAATGTGCCCACAGGCTGAGTGGTGAGCCCTGGGGCTGAGGATATTAGCCCAGACCAGATAGCATCCTGTACTCCGGCATCCTGTCAAGTTGGGATGTTCCTGTGAAGACAGTGGGGAACTGGTGAAAGTTTAACAGGGGAGAACCATAGTCATATTTGCTCTGCCGAAAGCTCACCCTGGCAGCAGTTTGGAGATAATTGAAGTGGACGGAGATGAGAGGCAGGGAGACTTGTCAAGACGCTGTTGGAAAAATCCGGGTTAAAAAAAAGGAGGATGTTTGAACGAATGCCACAAGGATCATTCTTCAGGTAATAGCAGCAGGATTTTTATGACCAATTAGAGGTGAATGAGGAGGAATCGTGGACAGCTGCCAGGCTGCTGGTTTGGGTGGCAGGGTGGCTCACGCTACCGTTCACCAAAGTAAGGAAAGCCAGTTCCTTCCTTCCGCCTGTGGCTCTTTCTGACCTCGAGATGATCCCACTTCTCAACGCTTCAGCCAGTCACCGGGAAAGTCTGCCCTCCTAGGCTGATGCCAGTCCCCTCTGTTCAGACAGCTTGAATTTACACCTTCTTTCCTCCCAAAGGTGAGAACCAGGAAGAAATTCTAATTGGGAGAGGCAGAAACCTGGGGCGTAGATCAACCAACTCACCAAACTGTTGTCAAGGCACGTTAGCAGAAGCCGTATGAAACACTCTTTACCGGAGGAAGAATTTACTTAGGGAGACCTTTGCCCTCATTGTGAAGATGCAAATGTTTCCAGAGGTTGGACTCCAAGCCCTATAATGTCTTGGCTGAAATAAAGCCAAATGTGTATCTTTCCATTGGGTATCTGCGCATAGTGAATATAATGAAGAAAAAACAGGCCATGAAATGAATTCACTCAATGGCAAACTGTACATGCCTCAGAAAATACAGCATGTCTCACTGAGAAACGTTGGTGCTATTTGAGTGCAAACTCTTTGAAAGTTCCCACTCATCAGTTTGGTTTGGTTTGTTTTGTTAAATCTCCACTGTGTACAGGCTTCCCCGGTGGCAAAGAATCTGCCTGGAATGTAGGAGACCTGGGTTTAATTCCTGGGTCAAGAAGATCCCCTGGAGAAGGGGATGGCAATCCACTCTAGTATTCTTGCCCGGAGAATGCCATGGACAGAGGAGCCTGGAGGGCTACAGTCCAAGTGGTCCACTGTGTATAGAATTTTATTTTACTTTTTGGGCCCCCACTGCCTGGCATACTGGGTCTCAGTTCCCCGACCAGGGATCCAACCCGCACACCCTGCGGTGGAAGCTCAGAGTCTCAACTATTGGACCGCCAGGGAAGTCCCTCCTCAGTTTTTATGATACTAAGGAATTCTGGCTAAATATGAATTCATTTTGTGAAAATTTCTAGATCCACCTCAGATCTTCTGGTTTGGGAATTGTACATTTGAAAGGATAACCGCAGCGCACCCCAAACTGAAAGATTTGGGGAAAGGAAATATTTCCCCTGAAACCAGCACATTCTTCTCACTGGGAAGGAAGATACTTGGGCTGGCTGGCAGCAGCATTTGGAAGGATTAATGAGTATTTGTAGAGAGCTCCCAGGTCTGAAGATGAAAGACATACTGGGAACACAGCCTCTAATTGCTGTTTGTTATTTTGAATGTTTCACTAAAGAACTTTTTTCCATATAAATGAACTCTCATCCCAAAGCTTTTGAGAAGGACCTAGGACTGAAGAGTCTCAAGTGTGGTCTCCTACCAACATTTTTTTTTTCATCAGTAATTTCAAACGTGACAATTTCACACCCAGTAGTAATAATCTCTGCCAAGGAAGAATATTGACTTCAGGTGCTGTGAATTTTTTTTTTTTTTTTGACTGAGTCTATTTACAGCCAAAACAGCCATTTAATTCCATTTCTTTGGAAGAAAATCAAATACATAGATAAACAAATAAATAAACCCAAGCTTTCAAAGGGCTAAATGATTTACTTTTCAGTCTATTTCTAAGCAGTGCTGAAATCGTTTTGTTTTTCTTATACATTGGAAATAAACAGGTGATCAAGCATCTGGATGTAAAAGTATATATTTGGTTTGGCTTCATCCTCCAGTAAGTTGTTTTCATAATCCAAAGGGTCAAGAAGAATCAGGTCAATTTATTCAAGTCCCAAGATAGGCACTATTTCACTTTTAACATAACAATACATTATCCACCAGCAGCTAACTCATTGCCCCATTTGGTCGAATGTCTATGCATCCCAGGTTAGAAAGAGAATTCAGTTATGGCAGACCTGGCCACTAAAGCTCCCTGACCCAGATTTAATTGGAGAACTGACATCCCTGATGTTCATTTTTCCCAGTTCCGAGCAACCTAAGAATCTTCTTTTTCCATCCATCCTTTTTTCTATAATAGTTCATATTAGTATTGAGGACCCAAGAGGATGATGAACTCAAACCTACCACATCCTCAAGTTGAGCACGGGGGTTAAGTTCCCACATCAGCAGATAAAAATTAAAATTAAATAAATTAAATAAAAATAAAAATTAAAGTAATCANTAAATTAATTAAAAATAAAAATTAAAGTAATCATAGATGAAACATGATTGTTTCATCTATTATGTCAATGACTAAAAAGAGCAGAGACACTCAGCGAAGAATGGAATTTGGCCACAATCACACAGATCTTTCCAAATCTAATGTCACCAACCAAGCCTTCGGCCACCTCTCCTAGAACTGATCATTTCAGAAGAGATAAAACTTCAGGAAATGACTCTGGGAAATTCGTGACTTTATCTGTCATGTCTCTCTCTGTCTCAAAAGAAAACAGCTTAACCGCCCTGGTGGTCCAGTGGTTAAGAATCCACCTTCCAAGGCAGGGCACATGGGTTTGATCCCTGGTCCAGAAAGATCTCACATGCGGCAGGACAGCTAAAGCTGCACACCACCACGACTGCAGCCTGCACGCCCTGGCCCCCCGTGCTCCACAGCAAGAAAAGCCCCCACGGTGAGAAGCCTGCACACTCTAGCTAGAGAGGAGCCCCGGCTCACTGCAACTAGAGAAAACCCGTGCGCTACAACAGAGACCCGGCACAGCCCATTCATAATAACAGCAGATAATATGTACAAATAACACAGCTGAGGCTGCGTTTGGGTTCATGACAGGTACATCTCTAAGTTAAAGCAAGAGGACGACTAGCCATCTTATTTCCAATCAGGGCTTTTATGAAGCCCGTGGTGTTTTCTTGCTGATGAAGATCCAAGAAGTGGGAAATACAGGCAAAGATTCACTTGATGTGCTAAAAACCATCTGGGGTCCTTTCATACACACAGCCTCCACCTCCACAGACCTGCCTCCAACAACCCAGAAAACACAACATCCTTTGGGTCTTGCCTCCCTTAAGCTTATCTCCTTCAAAACTCCCTCCGGGGTCCTTTTAACATGATTTTACCTTTAAAAAACAGATTTGCAGGTATGTTGATTTGTATTGTATTTTAGATTTCACATGTGATATTGTATAACATTCGTCTTTCTGACTTAACTTTGCTTAGTGTAATTATCTCTAGGTCCACCCGTGTGCTACCAATGGCATTATCGATTCTTTTGAAAGGCTGTACTGAAGAAATTAGCACGAATCTTGAGCCAGAATTTGGCTGAAGATAAAGTTTTATCCCAAACTGGAGATGAGCTGGGAGGATAACACCAGCACAGAGCACTGTTTGCCCTGGCTGGGCAGGCACACACGACACTACAGAGACAGCGTGGGGCGAAAGCGCCATCAGGAAATCAGATTTTTTAAAATAAAATTAAATGAAGGCAAAGCAATGACCATCTGTTCTAAAAGCGGCCAATGACAGTAAAAGCTTTGTTATCAGACTGGTGTGGGGAGTGGCTGCGGGTCACCCAGAACTTCTGGTTAGCAAAGGCTGGATCCACATTGCCCCAGGAGTTTTGCCTCTTATCTCTTCTCCTACTCTCCCTTTTAGAAATGAAAGGAAGTGCATCTGGTTTGTGTGCAAGTCACCCTTCACAGGCTAGTGAGGTAGAGAATTCATTTTGTTTTTCGAAAAACAGCAGAACTCATAGGGGCCACCTCCTAGCTTCCTTACCCTGTGGATTCTCATGGTTCTAGTCAGTTTTAGCTGGGGACCAGGGAAAAGGTGTTGTTTGGGTTTTGTTGTTGTTGTTTAATTTTAATATTTGGGGGTTGATTTTACTACCAAAAATGGGGTTGACTTCTTATTTAATATTAAATAATCCTCCAGTGGTAGACCGTCAAAGGCGCAAAAAGGGAAAAAGCAGAGACTGATAGAAAGCTCAGCCTCCTGGGCGCCCATATAGCTCCCCTGTCTTCACCAACAACGACCCTTATGGACTTGAGCGAGTTATGTCCCTTCCTTGGCTCTTAATTCTCTAATCTGTGAAATGGGCATATTAAAGCAAAGCCCCTTCCAAGCTGGGATTCTCTATCCTCCTTCAAGAGAAAATATGTCTTACTCAAGCTCATCCTCCATGAGCCTTCACATGGACACTACCCTAACCATCCAGACCATCAGAAGATCTTAAATAAGCCACCATGGCTAAATCCCCTGGAAAAGAAAGTTGGTTTTTAGGCCAATCTAGTGTGAATGCCTTGAAACCCCTGACATTCAAACTGGGACACCCAAGCTCATGTACATCTTAATTCTCTCCATTTCAAGCAGAGTCAAAACTTAGCTCTTTGAAACCAAGACTGGAGTCAGAACGAATGGAACAGGCTAGAGCTTGAGACCACCCCCGAGAGATCCAGAGGTGAGGGCCCCTGCTCTCCAAAATAAGGGCCTCCCCACAAACCCAGATCAGGTAAGGGTCCCCCATCAGCCTCAGCACACATTGTCTCGGCGACATGGTGTGATGGGAGACACCTTGGCTCTCAGCTTGAAGCCTCGTGTTTCACTCGTGGTGTGACTTTGGGTCAATGTCTTAATCTCTACCTCTGAGCTTCCTTTTGTAGCTCCTGATGGCTACCTGTCAGAACGATGATGAAGTCTGAATGAAATAATAAAGCGCCATACACCGTGCCTTATAGGTTCTCAACAGATCCTAACTATTAATATTTCAGAGAGTGGCCTGCGGGGGGTGGGGGGGTCCTCAGGAGTGGTTTATGCAAATCTTTAGAAAAGGCTGGCAGGGAACCGGTTTGTGTCAGCGGTAGAGATAGATCTAGCTTATCTTGCCGGCCTCCTTTTTATGAGGGTAGGAAGGAATTTCTCCTCCTCCGGGGAGATTAGGAAACAGAAAAGAGCAAGGTTCTCTTTGTCAAGGGTCGAAACTGACTTGTTCCTTCTGGCTGGAGGGAAGGGATGGCCCCAGAAGAACTTTGGGAATGAAGGGAATCAGCTCGTGGAGTGACACTGCAGTTTCCATGTGGTAATAACGAAAGGGAGGTGGGAAGAAGCGCTTGCAGATGAGGCTCAAGAGATCCCAGGGGTCACTGTCTGTACAAGATGAGGCAGGTCAGCTGGAACAGGGGTCCCAGTGTCTGGCACCAAAAAGGCTGGGGACCACTGAGAGAACGCAAGGGCTCCTCCTTCTCTTCTTAGGCATTGATTTGCCTTCCAGCTTAAAAAGAAGCAGAATGAGAGGGCGGGAAACCACACTGAAAACTGAGTCCGGGACGGTCAGCACCACAGGGACTGATGCTGAAACTGCCACCTTCCAACCCGCAAACCAGACAGGTGATGCCTGGAAGGGCCTTCCATTAATAGCATCAACCTCCATAAACATAAACAACAGATTCCATCTTGGGTCAAGCAGCACCCTTAGGAGGGGAGAAAAATCCAGAAAGGAAGATCTATGTCCGCCGTCCTCCTGTTGAGTCTCCAGGATGTCAAGATGGGGTCCCACTGAAGACTCATCCCTCTGGGCTTCCAGGGGGTTCACCTTTTGGTGGGGAACCCAAAAGAAAGAACAATTAGAAGAGCAAAGGTTCCCTGTACTTTGGTGCTGCCTTGTCTCCGTGTGACTGTCATTAAAGATAATGGATTAAAGGATCATATCATTAAGTTGAAAAGACAGGTCATTATTTGTTACACCATCTCACTTTAAAGAGAATCCTTGGAACAAAGCGCAATGACTAAAGTAATTAGGCAGGGGACTCAGCTGTTGCAGACATAGTATAGGTGACACGATGCTATGCTGTGGGCTTTCCAGGTGGTGCTTGTGGTAAAGAACCCACCTGCCAATGCAGGAGACATAAGAGATGCAGGTTCAGTCCCTCAGTTGGGAAGATCCCCTGGAGGAGGGCATGGCAATCTGCTCCAGTATTCTAGCCTGGAGAATTCCACGGACAGGGGAGCCACAGGGTTGCCAAGAGTCAGACACAATCGAAGTGGCTGAGCATGCACACACGCTATACTGCAGGGTGTCAGACAGACCCAAGGCTGGCAAACAAGATGATTATTTTGCCATCAGATGCACCAGAGCAGGAGCCAGGAGGCCTGGACTCTAGCTAGAATGGACATTTGCCATGAAACTTGAAAAACTACTCATTTCCCAAGGCTCTCTCTGGCTCATCTGACAATGTCAAAGCTACACTAAAGTGACTCCTTAGATCCCAAAGTTGGTGGTGGCCCAAGGTCAGGGGCTAAAGAGTCCTAGACCTGAATCTAGTCAAGCCCTGGCTTTGTCCCTTAACAGCTGTATGACCTTGGCAATTATCTATAAAATGAGATAACAAAAATATCTATCTCATAGGATTTGGGAAAATCTCATAAGTTAATGCACCAAGCATTGTGTGAGTACCAAGCTGGGAGGAAAGAGGGGGTTCCTGTCTTCAGTGGGTTTTCAATCAGTAAGTGGAACTAACAGGAGTCCATCAGGTAGAAATAAATCTGCATTAAAGGAATAAGATAGGTTTGTGCACCAATGTGACTTGTGTCAATCCATTTCTTTACATGAATCATTCCTAACTAATAATAGCTGCAATGACCTAAAAAAAAAAAAAGAAGAAATCACCACTAATAGTTATAGGAAAGCTCATCCCTGAGCATCTGACACATGATGGGCCCCTCGAATAAGTAGGTCAGAATCTGCACAGAGATGAGTGCATGCGAGCTAGGTGTTTAAGAAAGGCAAAGATTATAAGGCTTGGGGACAGATGGTGCCAGCTCAAAGGGACAAGAAGGAAAAGAAATAGAAAAGAGGAGAAAGAATTCTGAGCCAGGGGAGGGAATTAAAGCAGCAAAACACAACAGCAGGCGATGGGAGAAGGCAAGTGTGTCTGCCTGGCTGGGGTGGAAAACACACGCCAGTCAACAGGAGGATGGACAGATTTCATTTCCAGGACCAGCTTCAGAGGATGGCCAGTGGCTCCCCAGACTCCCATCCAAAAAGTATCCAGAGTCGTTCTCTGGGCCCCAGGAAGGGAGCCCAAATAGACTAGTATCACCAGCCAGGAGCATCACAGACTGGCCCGGGCCCCTCCTAGGCCAGGGTACAGCTGTTAGTGGATGGTCTTGGGGCACATGGGGAGGGAGAGAAGGGCGCCCAGAGATGAGCCATCCAGGAGCAAAGGGGCTCAGAGTAAGAGGGGGAGCAGGAGGAGAGTTATCGCTTCATGGGTGTAGAGTTGCATTTGCAGAAGAGGAAAAGAGTTCTGGAGACGGATGATGGTGATGGTGGTACATTAGGGATGCATTCAGTATTGCTTCAAAATGGGTAGATGGTTATATTAGGGGTGTTTTAGCACAAAACACAGCCTCTCCTTAGGACTGGAGGTTAAAGCAGCCCCCGGGGGGGCAGACAGATGATCTTGAAACCACTCATCCCCCTCCAGGGCCCCTGTGGTCTCGATGCACCACGGGAGAAAGTTTTCTGCTGAAAGAAGACATCCACTGAAGCCAAGAAGGTTGGGACAGTAAGTCTCCACAGCTGTGGAAGGGAGACAAAATCTATCTACACTTGACAGTCAGGATCTAATAGGAAAAGCAAACTGAGAGGCAATAAATCTTAACACTTGTGATATCCGAGTAGTAGAATTAAGGTTGATTTTCCTATATTCTCCATATTTCTAAATGGGTAAAGATACACCTTTATTACTCTTATAATAGGACTTCCCAGGTGGCTCTGTGGTAAAGAATCTACCTGCCAATAGAGGAGACACAAGAGACACAAGTTTGATCCCTGGATGGGAGAGATCCCCTGAAGGAGGAATGACAACTGATTCCTGTATTCTTACCTGGAAAATTCCATGGACAGAGGAGCCTGGCAGGCTACAGTCCATGGGTTGCAAAGAGTCAGACACAACTTAGCAACTAAACAACTCATAATAAGAAACAACCTTTTTTCTTTAGAGGTTAAGCCTCTAGCTACCAAACCAAATTTGATTCTTCAAAGTCAACCACCGTATCCATAGCAAGGATAAGTCCTGGACCAGGACTGCCCATCAGATGAAAGATAGTCTCTATGGCTTTATTTCAGTTAGCTTGTCCCCTACCTCTGACTACTTGAAAGCCCTCCAGAGCTTGGGTCATTGCAGAACAGTCCCAGGGTTTCGTTTTTGTTTTTTTTTCCCCCCAAGGCACCCTCAGGAATTGCCTCTAAAACTTTTTCTCTGTCTTTTTTTTTTTTCCTGGAGGTGGAAGAGGATAGATATCTATGCTTGTGACATCAAACCAGAATGTAAATTCCTTGAGAATAGAAACTGTGTCTTCTTCCTGTCTTAAGCACCCTTGGTATTTAGCAAGTAGAAAGGGGTTTCACCGGGGCTTCCCAGGTAGCTCAGTTGGTAAAGAATCCACCTGCAATGCAGAAGACCCCCATTTGATTCCTGGGTCGGAAAGATCCACTGGAGAAGGGTTAGGCTACCCACTCCAGTATTCTTGGGCTTCCCTTGTGACTCAGCTGTTAAAGAATCCACCTGCAATGCAGGAGACCCAGGTTTGGATCCCTGGGTTGGGAAGATCCCCTGGAAAAGGACAAGGCTACCCGCTCCACTATTCTGGCCTGGAGAATTCCATGGACTGTATAGACCATGGGGTAGCAAAGCGTCAGACACGACTAAGCAAATAAATAAATAAGAACAGATTTCACCAGTGTTTGTTAAATGATGAACGTTCCCTGTATGTCTCCTGCCATTCCCCTGACCCTCTTCTCATCTGGTTGGTGTCCTTTGCACCTGCCAGGAGGCAGCACTATTTCTTGTTTTTCGAGAGAGAGAGAAATGCATGCTGTCGGTCTCTGTCTAAGCAAGGGCCATCCCCTGTCACTTCCCCGGGACCCTGGTGTTTGGGAGCACAACCTCTACGAAGGCCAAGAAGTGACTCCAAACCCATGGTTAGTCACCGCAGGGCTGGCTACTGGATGGTGTGGTCCACTTAATAATAATACTTAGCACTTAAACTGCCGCTTCTACGAGCCTCTTCAAAGCCTTTTACAGTCATTAACTAATTAAGGCACAGCCCTGCCCTAGTGACTACAGTTATAATTCCCACTTTACAGATGGGGAAACTGAGGCAGATTTTAGATGAGTTGCCACAGGCTAGAGTCAGTTTGCAGATACCAAGTTCTGGGTTGAAGCTGCTGTACCCCACATCTCTCTTATTCTAAATAAATAGTTTCTGAGTGAGTGAATGGCCTGGCCTCTGCACAGCTTTTGAGGGATGAGTATAATTCTTCCTTCAATACTTCTGTCAGTCTCCGGGCTGAAGTTGAGTTCAGCTTCTAAAGGGAACGACTAACAAACAAACAAAAAAGAAACAAACGGGTTTGCCACGGGATTTTGTTTTCTACTGTACATAATTTCTGAGTATATATGAAAAGTCTATGGCAGTTTAGAAGAAATTAAATATCGTTCCCCACTTCTGGCCACTCACCAGCTTCCTCTCAAGAGAAAAAGATGCAAGAGAGAGAAAGAGAAAGGAGACGTAATGAAACTTTAAGCTCTGAGAATCCTCAGTTGGTGACAGAAATAACGATAACTAGCCACAGCCGAGTGACATTAACAGAACATAGCAAACGATCACGATATATTTCTGCTCTTAGATGCTAAGTAGAAAATTTTGATGGAGTAGTTTGGCAGGAAACTAAATGACTCAAACCATCCAAAAGAAAACCCGAGACTCTTGGTGTCTGAGTGCGGATTCCAACTATTAACACAAAATAAAACCATGCACTTTATCCAGCTTGGCAAGTTTTGGGGGCGGGGGGCTGTTATTATTAATACCAGAACTAGAAACAAATATTTGAGATTCTTATAAAAGCGAAATACCTGTCTCTGGGCCCTCTGGCCTATGAAGAGATGAAATACCAAAGCCAAGGGCAGCCTGAGCACAGGAAAGATTTGGTGGGTTCTGGGGGACCCCTTCTGTGGGGCCCAGCCAGCTCAAAATCTGTAGGGACTAGAGGTTTGGGGTCATTGGCAGGTAGATATTCAGAGGACATACCACACTACACACATGATGTCACAGAGATAAAGAGGAGCCAGTCAGGGGACCCGACCCGAAGAGAGGACAGAGTTGGAGATTTCTTTGGTGGTCCAGTGGCTAAGATTCCACAGTCCCAATGCAGAGGGCCCGAGTTTGATCCCTGGTCAGGGAACTAGATCCCACAAGCCGCAGCTGAGAGATCATATCCCACAAGACCCTGCCTGCCGCAAGGAAGATCAAAGACCCCATGCGCTGCCTGTCACGGCCAGATAAATAAATAAATGTTTAAAGAAAAGAAAGCACAGAGTTGAAGAAAAGGATGTTTATTAACCTTTAAATAAGACAAGTTTCTGTTGTTGTAAATCACAATACCTCCATAGGCGACTTCTTGGAGGGAGGGCCCGTAGGCCGCCCCCTACTCAAAGCCTGGGAAGTACACATTTCTTGTCCTTCCAAAAGACAAAACGCTTTCTGTGCTGCAGGAAACTTGTGAAAGTGGGCCTGTGCCCACCGCCCTGAGATCCTTAAGGTTCACAGCTTATGAATGCTTCCGCTTCCAACTCTCTGAGGTGTGCAGCCGAGATCATCCCATGCTCACTAGCAACGTGGCTGAAAACTTGGAACAGAGATCATAGTTTAGGACAAAATTAAGATCTTTCTGTTAGGGGTCAGTTAGTTCAATGTGGTTCCCAAAGCAAAAGCCAGAGGAAACAATTGAATTCTTCTTGTTTAAGTCACAGATTCCCTCCTTACGCGTGAGTAAGAGGTAAGTTCACGCCGAATAAGGAATCGAAGAGGGGTTTTCAGTTTGTTTTGTTTTTATGGAATTAACTATTGGAATTAAAGTAATTAAATGCTATTAGCGTAACAGTTCTTGATTATTATAATAGTCCAGGCTTGAACCGGGTAGACTCAAGGTGGATTTCAGATCCCACGGATAGTTGGCCTTTAACTCAGTTTCATTTCTTGCATAGGTGAAAGGAGCTAAGAAATAAAGCCTGGGTAACTTCATAAGTCAGAGGGAGAAGGAGAAATATCGTATGACATCCCTCATATGCTAAATCTAAAAAGAAATGATACAAATGAACTTGTTTATGAACCAGAGACAGACTCATCGACTTAAAGAATGATCTTGCGGTTGCCAGAGGAGATGGTTAAGGGCTAGGGATAGTCAGGGAGTTGGGGATGTACCTGTACACACTGCTGTGTTTAAAATGGGTAACCAACAAGGACCTACTGTATAACACAGGGAACTCTGCTCGGTGTTACATGACAGCCTGGATGGAGGGTGAATTGGGGGGAGAATGGACACATGTATGTGTGTGACTGAGTCCCTTGCTGTCCGCCTGAAACTAGCACAACATTGTTAATCACCTGTAGTCCAGTATAAAATAAAAATGTTTTTTAAAAAATGCTGGGTGACTTGGAACAGAGAAAGATTCAGGCTTTCCCAAGCCCAGAGAGCCCCAAACCCAACCCTAAGCCTTTCTCATCCCAAAGCCCCTGAGTAGAGACAATAGGGTTTGAGTTCAGAAGTTTGAGAGGATGTCACAGAAGAGAAATACACCGGAAGCACAAGTCCCTGGGGTCCTCTGCTAGAGAAAGTCGCTGTGAAGCAAGTCATGAGAGGTACGCTGGCTCTGTAAAAGTTTAAATTCTATCCCTCATGCCTAGGGTTGCCAGATAAAATACAGAACACCTAGCTAAGCTTGAATTTCAGATAAATAACCATTTTGCATCAGTATATCCCAACTATTGGACAGGACATGCTAATACTTCCGTAGCGCTCTTTGTCTCAGTCATTTGATGACCTCAGGGCTTCCAAGGTGGCTAGGTGGTAAAGAATCTGCCTGCCAATGCAAGAGACACAGGAGATCTTCCCTGGATTGGAAAGATCTCCTGGAGGAGGAAATGGCAACCCACTCCAGTATTCTTGCCTGGGAAATTCCATGGACAGAGGAGGCTTGTGGGCTATAGTCCACAAGGTTGCAAGGAGTTGGATGGGACTCAGTGCCTGAGCACTTCAGTGACCTCACCCAGGAAGAGAAGCTCACTGGTGTAACTTTTCCACAAGGCTCTCCTCCCAGCTGGAGTGTGCATGCTGAGTGCCTCCTGGAAAGGATAAAGGAGGAATCTAAGTGTCCCCCAGAGAGATACTTCATTGCGTGCCTCTAGAAAGCCTGGAATTCGGGGGGAGGGATTGCCCCAAAAGATACAACATCCCATGTGCCTGCTTGTTTCCCACTGGCCAGTAGTGGGGGCTGGGAGAGAAGTTACAACCATCACCAGTGAGTGAGGAAGGGTCTGCCCTCCCAGACAGGTCCATCACCTCCAAGGCCAGCACGCAGTTCAGAGCCAGGAGAGAAGGCTGGCACTTGTTTTCTGTGCCTGTGTGTTTTCAAGCTTAAGCTTCTAGAGCAAACAAGCCTAGGGCAGCCCAAGACAAGGCGGGCATCTAAAAGCTGCCACTCAAATTAACACCTTTCTTCTCAGCTTTGATTCCCTCCAAGCCACACCTGAACACGATGAACAGATGTGGTTATCTCACCAGATCTGAGTCTGGGAGAATCGTCAAAGTTCTTCCTCCATGTTGGTCCAGGTTCAGGGTTAGCAAGACAAAGAAGTGCTGTGAGGGGGCGATGGTGGCTGCGTGGTTCATCATTATGATTACTGTTTGCAGAAAGCCCAACTGTGCATTCAGCAGGATTGTAACTGCCCCGAACAGGTGGAGAATGCCCCCCGGTCCTTCTCAGGGAAGCCAGCGAAGACTCCCCTCTGCCAGCATCAGATAATGACCAAGATGATAAGCTTCAGCTCCCTGTGCTGGAGCCTCCTCCAGGATTTGATCCCAGCAGGAATCTGATCCCTCGTAATGCCAGGTCTCTTTGATGTCTGAGATTCTCCTGAGGATAAGGAAGGTGACTGCGGTTTCCTGGCCTGACTCAGTTTTGCTTTCCTGCAGCCTTTGAGAATGACTTCCATCCTGGAGGCCTCCCCATCCTGGACCTGTTTCCCAGGACCTATCTGCATGGAAGTTGCTAGTACCATTTTTTAAAAACGAACATTGAGAGAGTCCAATGGTCAAGACTCTGCACTCTCACTGCAGGGGGTGTCGGTTCGATCACTGGTCAAGGAACTAAGACCCCACATGCCACACAGAGTGTCCATAAATAAATACATAACATAAAAAACAAACATCAAGCAAAACTTTCTTTTTTCTTTTTTTTTTTTACACTAAGGACATAAGCCTCCAGCCACCCAATAGAAGCCCATTGTTTCAAGAAACCAAAGGGGTAGAATGTTCAGATTTTGGCTTGCATACATTCTGTGGGTCCCCACTGAACAGAATTTCTGTGTGGGTCTCACTAACTAGTTGGGTAAAATTTAGCCTGGGGGTTAAACTCAATACACTATTTCACCGCATGACTGTTCAGTTGCTAAGTCTTGTCTGACTCTTTTGGGACCCCATAGACTCTAACCCACCAGGCTTCTCTGTCCACGGGATTCTCCAGGCAAGCATACTGGAGTGGGTTGCCTTTTCCTTCTCCGGGGGATCTTCCTGACCCAGGATAAATCTCGCATTTCTTGTACCTCCTGCATTTGGCAAGGCAGATTCTTTAAAATTGAGCCACCAGGGAAGTCTCACTCTATTTCATATTTGACCACAAATATTTATAAGCCACCAGCCTGGATGTCTCCATGTCTCTGTCTGGCAGGTAACTGAAGGTCGGCTTAACTCTCCGGGGAAGAAGACTGATGGCTAGTGGGGCTGAACCACAGCTCAGGGAGCTGCACCTACTGGCCCGTCATCCTGCTTGTTGAGTCACTGAAAATCCCCAAACTGCCAGGCTGAGTTGGAAAGTGTAAGAAGGAAACAGACTTCTGGAAGCTCTCCCTGAGCACTGCCTGAGGGCCAGCGGTCCTTGTGTTGCTCTGGGGTGGGAAGGGGTTTATTCCAAGGGCTCCAATGTCTGGACCAGAAAAACATTCTTTCATTAGTCAAATTTTCTCATGCATACACTTAAGCACCCACCCACACATACATCTCAGGACGAGCTGCATAGGAAAACAAGATCAGGTCCTAGGGTCTGCTGAGCCTGGGGCTGTGGGTTACAGGGTGAATTGAACACCAGCTTGGAGGCCAACCTGCAGTTCCGGGCTGGGCTCCAACCAAACCAGGGACTCTCATCCATCTGGTGACCCGGTGTCTCCCAGGAGGCAGGAGGCTGCCTTGGGAATGGTCAGGAGGGTGAGATGGGCTGAGAAGACGGTGGGGGTGGGGAGAGAGCAGAGTTAGATCACAGGGGCAAATTCTGGCAGGTCTGAATCCCAAAGGAGTCTTCCAGAACCGCATTCTTCCAGACTCTGAACCTTCTGAAGTAGGGATCACGCCCGTGGCTTGGACCATTCTGGAGGAGGGGACCCCCACCACCCTGAGATCTCTGGTTCTTTAAACCCTGCAAACCCCAACCCGGCGCCCAGCTCCCCACTGCCTCGGGCGGCGAGCAGCAGCTGCACCCCTTCCCCCGCCGGGGAGGGGACAGGGAGGCGCTGGGGCCACGTCCCAGCAGGTGCCTGGGCCCGCCTTTCGTCCTGGGGCAAGAGGCAAGCGCAGGTGCCTCCTGCCACTCCCGTTTTCCCCCCAGTGGGAGTGGGCGGGGAGGGAGGTGTCCCAGCCACGCCCTCGGGCCCCCGATGGCTGGTGGCCGGGGGAGGGCCCTTTCCTCCCAACTCTTCTCCCAGAGAGAAGGCTGGGCCTCTAAACCCCAACCTTGGCTGCCCACCCTCCTTCCCCACCAGCCCCACCAACTCCAAGGAGCTTCAGGGCTCCCGGTAACTTCTGCTTCCTCTGCGATCCCAGTCCTCTTCCTCAAATCTGGTGCCAGCCAGTACCCTGCAGGAGGCAGCTGTGGCCTCAAGGAAGCCGTGTTTTAAGGAAACAGAGGGAACCCAGAAGCTCTGAACCTCCCGTACGGGCCTTCCCGAATGAATGAGCCCTAAGAGCGCGCGATTTGTTTCCTTAGGTTTACAGCCCACCGTGAAGCTCTGGATCCAACAAATCCCTGAGTCCCTGCTCCTGAATCTTATCTGACCCTGGACCACACAAGACTCTGGAGAGCATCCCTTTTCTCCCCTACATTTGGTCCCCTTGCTGGGGAGGAAGAGGAAAGGGGATTCTTTCAAGGTAGAGGATAGGGGAGAACCATCAGACCTGTTCTAAAAGTTCTTCGAGGAGAACCTCAGGTCCAGAATCGACATGTACGGCTAATCTGGAAAGGACAGCATCAGGAGAATGAATGACACACGAGGGCCCTTCCTGGAAACAGCCACCATGTGCGTCCATGGACCCCTTCCTCCTGGCCCCACGAGTTCAGAGCTGTGGAGCAGAATCCCAGGGAGACTGACAGCAACCCACCACAGGACGACCAGCCACCTCCCAGTCCATCCCAGCAACTCCAGAGAAGGGCCACTTCTTCGTGACCCAGGAAGGGTCATGTTTCCCTGGGAGGAAGCAATCAATTCATGGAAGCCCTGTTCTAAGGAAACAGAGGGAACCCAGAAGCTCTAAACCTTCCAGAATGAATCTCCCAGATAAAAGGCAAGCATGGAGGAGAAAACGGCCTGAGAAAGGCCCCTCGGAGGCTAGCAGAGATGTATGGGTGGAGGAAGGGGGAAAGGGAGGTGACACGTGGTCGGTAGTGATGACAAAAGTGTCCTAGCCTAGAAAATACACCCAAAGACTTAAAAATAATCGTAATTTTTGAAAGACCAAAAATGGTTCTAATGTTAGGGAGAAGGAAAGTCGGAGAAGCAGCAAAGGAAACAAGAAGCAGAGGCAGGATAGGATTGGGCAATGTGAAAATGTGACAGAGAAGAGAAGGGGAAACGGGCAATGAGGGAGAGACATAGGCAAAATGCTGTCCTCTGTGCCTCGGGCCCCTCTTAGGGCTCGTGACCCTTCTATCCCGGACATGAATGAGCTCAGATCCTGCTCCACGAGTCTAAACTTGAGCTGAAATGCCAGACAGCTCCCCAATTCTTTCTGCTGAAAATATAACTAGATGTTTGGGTAAAGGGAATATCTCTCCAGAAGCAGTCAACCAGGGTTTGGGGGTCCCTCCCAATGACGATCCCTCATTACTAAGCCCCAGGCTGCATCCCTTCTTCCACAACCTGCCTGTGAAGCAGTGAGACATCTTACATTACGGAGGTGGAACATCCTTGATCTTCCTCTCCATCTGACCCACCTTTCTCAGCCCAGCAGCCTTAATAACCAGTCTTCTCGTCAAGGTTCTGTAAGTCAAGCTGAGAACGTACGTCCCTGTCCTTCCTGCCGAGAGAAGGGGAATGTCTAATGTTGAGTCAATCTAGGCTAAGCTTCTAAAGTCCTTCCTTAAAGGAAGGATCTTCTAGAAAGATCCTTTCTTCTAGAAAGGTTGTTTCTATTCTCCTGTGAAATTTCTTAAAAAAAAAAAAAAAGAACTAAAACGAGATGAAAGAGAGCTCCAAGATCACTGAGTAACTCCCAAAAGAGCCTTCGTTGCCCATCCACACAGCTGAATGTGGTCAAAGACTAAAGAAATCAGATCTAGAAGGACTTGCTGGGAATATCCAGGCCATACTCCAATTAGATGAACAATGAGGTTTCGGGGACCATGTGACTTGTTCAAGAACACACACTAGCTTTGTCTGTATGCACAAGCATGTCTCTAAAATGAATTACTGGTAACAGATTCACTGGGTGAAAAAGCAGATACATTATAAATTATGAAACATGTTATCAAATTACATTTGACAAGTGTATATCAATTTGTACTCTCATGATCAGGGTACTTAACTTATATGCAGGGTACATCATGAGAAATGCTGGACTGGATGAAGCACAAGCTGAAATCAAGATTGCCGGAAGAAATAACAAAACCTCAGATATGCAGATGACACCACATTTATGGCAGAAAGTGAAGAAGAACCAAAGAGCCTCTTGATGAAAGTGAAAGAGGAGAGTGAAAAAGTTGGCTTAAAACTCAACATTCAGAAAACTAAGATCATGGCATCTGGTCCCATCAATTCATGGCAGTAGATGGGGAAACAATGGAAACAGTGGCTGACTTTATTTCCTTGGGCTCCAAAATCACTGCAGATGGTGACTGCAGCCATGAAATTAAAAGACGTTTACTCCTTGAAAGGAAAGTTATGACAAACCTAGATAGCATATTCAAAAGCAGAGACATTACTTTGCCAACAAAGGTCCATCTAGTCAAGGCTATGGTTTTTCCAGTGGTCATGTATGGATGTGAGAGTTGGACTATAAAGAAAGCTGAGTGGCGAAGAATTGATGCTTTTGAACTGTGGTATTGAAGAGACTCTTGAGAGTCTCTTGAACTGCAAGGAGATCCAACCAGTCCATCCTAAAGGAAATCAGACCTGAATATTCATTGGAAGGACTGATGCTGAAGCTGAAACTCCAATACTTTGGCCACCTGATGCAAAGAACTGACTCATTTGAAAAGGCCCTGATTCTGGGAAAGATTGAAGGTGGAAGGAGAAGGGCACGACAGAGGATGAGATGGTTGGATGGCATCACCGACTCAATGAACATGAGTTTGAATAAACTCCAGGAGTTGGTGATGGACAAGGATGCATGGCAATGCTGCAGTCCATGGGGCTGCAAAGAATTGGACATGACTGAGTGACTGAGCTGGACTGAACTGAACCAGGGTATCAGGGCTTCCCAGGTGGCGTTAGTGGTAGAGAACCTGCCTTTGAAGCAGGAGACATAAGAGACATGGGTTCAGTTCTTGGGTTGGGAAGATCCCCTGGAGGAGGGCATGGCAACCCACTCCAGTATTCTTGCCTGGGAAATCCCATGGACAGAGGAGCCCGGCAGGCTATAGTCCATGGGGTCACAAAAGAGTCGGACACAACTTAACGACTGAAACAACAAATCAGGGTATAGACATGTCTGTGTATTATAAATTTTCTATAATATCCTCTTTATTATTACAATAAAATAAATACCTATGCATAGAAAACATCATTTTAATATTGGTATTTTTACAAAATATTTCAATAAAGGATAAACACAATGTCCAAAACAAACAAAACCAAAGAACACACACTAGGAATTGGATAAACTGGCATTACAGCTTAAGAAGAAGACATTAGCTTTATTGATATTAGCATTATTGGAATTAGCCAGCCCTTCTCTCCTAGCCTGCAAACAGAATACTACTGTAAGCATGTAGCTTATGCATTTAACCTCACTGCTAACTACAGTATGAGTTATACTGTCAGCAATATCGTCTTTAGGATAAAACGTGTTCAGAGTCTCAAGAGAAAGAGAGAAACATGACATTGGGGTTCATCATAATTCAGAAAAGTGCAACTATGCCTTACTCCCCACAAATTCTGCACTATTGTATTTATATTGAATTTTTATAGTGATGCCCTTTGAATGGATGAGGAAGTTGGCAGTAGTAAGTAATCCTACAGTGAATCCTTTCTATTAGCAAAGCATCTCTTTGCAAAGCAAATAATAATGCCTCCCGACGTTCCTAAATCAGTTTTACGTAAACTGAAGTGTGTTGTCTGTTCTGAAAGCTAATCCCCACATTACTCCAAGCACAGCTCAGATTCCACAAAGGATGTTACTTTGGGAGAGATGGGAAGGAAGCATTGGGGGAGGGCAAATACATCAGATGGATTCGCTTTTTTCCTAATTTCTTCCATCTTCACCAGAGCGAAGCCCTGACCATCATGTCCCCAAATAAAAGTTTTCTGAGAAATCTCATGAAAGGAGAGCAATTATTAACAGGATGGACAAGGAAGCCTGTCCAGTGGTGAAGAATAAATGGTATCCAAAGACAAATATTCACTAATCCTCAGCAGCACCATTCTAGTGAGAAGGCCCAGGAGGCAGTGTCTTGGATTGATGAAAAGGAAGGGAAAGTCAGAAGTCGACTGAGACGAAACCCATCCCCAGAGTCTAATTAATATTTTTAGATTTATTGGGGCTTTTTTAAAGATTTTTTTTTTATGCAGACCATTTTTAAAGTCTTTATTGAATTTGGTACAATGTTGTTTGTGTTTCATGCTTCTGGTTTTTGGCCTCCGGGCATGTGGGATCTTAGTTCCCCAACCAGGGCTGAAAACGGCACCCCCTGCACTGGAAGGGTGGATTCTTAACCAATGGACTCCCAAAGAAGCCGCTTGTTGAGATTTTTTAGATGAAGCTATAAAATTAAAGGACCAAGGATTGCTTCAAGGGTAAACCCAGATGGGGTCCTTTCCGAGAAAGGGGGAGGCCAGCTTTTCCTTCTCCCCAAAAAAATGTACAGTCAGGAGTAAGGGAGAGCTCAGAGGAAGGCTAACATCCTGCCAGTTTCCCTTGTGCTCTTCGGTTATTGCAGCAACTCGTGAATCCCTACAGGGACCGTGGCAAGTTAAGTACCAAGAAGCAGGAGCACTCACCCACACCAGACTGTTAAGTGCTGTTCATTTGGGGGCGCTATTTCTGGAGTTCTTTAAAGGAAGACACCATCCTGCTTTCTGAAACAGGGCACAGGAGGGCAACTCAAAGGACAGGACACTGTAATCCCACACCAAGGAACCCGTGATGCTCAGCTCTGGCTCCTGCCCCGTAGGACTGCATTCCGTGGAGCAAGATGCCGAAGGCCGAGGGGCCTCACCTTCCCAGGGCCCCTTCCCCACCCCGCCCCCGCCCCCACCCCAGGGCAAGTGAGCCTCAGCCTGGGGAGCCGCCAGCAGGTCCAGCCCCCACCTGGCCCATCTGCAGACACCCATCCTGGTGAGGGTGGAGTCCTGACAAATGGGAAAGGATCACCCTGGGGCGCTGACGGCTCCTAAATCGAGTTCTCAGTTCAGGGGGAAAAAAAATAAGCCAAGAGAGGAATTTTCCACTGCCCCATTCATCACACAGCCTGGGAGCAGGAAACAGCCAGCAGCTTTCCAAGGCCCTGGGCTCACCTGGCCCCACAACTGTGCTCCGTTCCCCCACCCCAGGGGGGTCGCCTGCCACCCTCACGATGGGGTTCCTAGGGCCCATTGTTCATAAACGGTTTTGACCTAATACGCAGCAGGCCGAGGGGCCTCCTCTCTTTCTGTGGTTCTCCGGGAGATACAGTTTGAAGACAATGAGAGGGACACTCCCCATGCGGTATCTTCCCATCTGGGGTTCACAGTGGCCGATCCTGCCCTGAGATCCACCTCCTCGGTGGAAGCCTCATCCAGCCCCTGAGTGTCTCTCCTGAGTCAGCTCAGAACAGGGGCTAAGAGGTCACTCCACCACCAGCCAGCCGCTGGTCACGGACCCTTCCTCGGCAGCAGCATCTGTACAGTAATAGTTGTGTGTCCCCAGCCAAGCCTCTGTGAAGCTTCATAGGATAGCGTGTGCACCAAACCCGGTGCGTGAGCCCTTCACCAGTGCTCATTGTTTCTGTCCAGGGACACATTCATTCAACAACTATTTATTGATAAGTTGTCCTGTGAGGACACGAGGCTTCTGCCTGCAAGCAAGTCATCACCCAGCAGGGGAGACAAATGTTCAAAACAAACAACTATGACATCACATGATAATGTTTGTAAGGTGTGTGTTACGACCATCCTTTTGCACACTATCTCTCCTATCTCCCCAGTAAAGCTTCAAGCTAGATATGACCGTATTACCCATGATGAGGCTGAGGTCCTGAGGCTGCGGAGTTGTTTGGCAGACCCTCGTGGATTTGAATCCAGGTCTTCAAAATTCAGTCTCCATGCTCTCAATCCACAGTCACGACTCCCTTTTTTCTCTCTCTTACAGGGTCCTTCAAAGCTTCAGCTGAACTTCCTGAGATTAACTCCAAAGACCCCCCCGATGCTGAACATGGCTTTAAATCTGAACCTGAGGGTCTTCCTCCATCAAGTGTTCAACTCTGCCAGACTGATGCAAGATTATCGACAGGCTTCCATCATCTGGGTTCATGTTCTTGCCAGCCCGGCTCTGTGTCCTTATAGAATTGCAGCTCCGAATGTCACTCTGGGACACATGGCCCAGGGGCTATACATGGCCAGTAGGCCATGGCTGTTGAAGGCTGCCCTTCCATGCCTGACTGCATGGATTACACATCGCCTATACTGCTGCTAAGTCGCTTCAGTCGTGTCCGACTCTGTGCGACCCCAGAGATGGCAGCCCACCAGGCTCCCCTGTCCCTGGGATTCTCCAGGCAAGAACACTGGAGTGGGTTGCCATTTCCTTCTACAATGCATGAAAGGGAAAAGTGAAAGTGAAGTCGCTCAGTCATGTCGGACTCTTAGCGACCCCATGGATTGCAGCCTACCAGGCTCCCCCGTCCATGGGATTTGCCAGGCAAGAGTACTGGAGTGGGGTGCCATCGCCTTCTCCGACACTTCGCCTATAACAGAGCATAAAGAAGCCAGGAGTCCCACACAGATGAGTAGAGCTGAGAACAAACACCTGTGTAGACACTCACTGTATCTCACCCCTCTCATCTCACCAGTTTCCAGATTTGACTGAGTTTTCCTTCAGAAGATCTCTCCTGCCCATCCCCAACTCCTCAAGCTATTGTCCTGAGTTAGCTGCTACTTATTACCTTCTACTTGAGTACCTCTCGGACACGACTGAGCAACTTCACTTTCACTTTTCCCTTTCATGCATTGGAGAAGGAAATGGCAACCCACTCCAGTGTTCTTGCCTGGAGAATCCCAGGAACGGGGGAGCCTGGTGGGCTGCCGCCTCTGGGGTCGCACAGAGTCGGACACGACTGAAGCGACTTAGCAGCAGCAGCAGCAGCAGGCCCCTCAGCTGGTGTCTCTTCTTCCATCTTTCTCCCACCAACCCATCCACTTTATGTCATCAAACATACAGTTGTGATCAGACCACACTTCTGTCCAAAGACCTTTCTTCTCTCCATGTTGATGAATAAAGAAAGCCCCTGCTCTCTGACCTGCCACTCATAATCTGGCCCTGACATCTCTTCTTAGCTTCCACAGAGTTAGAAACCGGGGCGAGTCCAGGTAAGACCCTCTTCCTTACCTGCCTCCCCCATAGCTTTCCTCTGTACACAGTGCTCTGCCCTTCACCTCACTCTGCCCAGGAAAATCCTACTCTCCTGCAAATTCAGTCCAAATGACACTCTCCACAAGCTTCCTTGGTCCACTCCTTGTCATCTTCCTTCGTTCCCTTGCACCTTCCTTATCAGAGTTAAAAAAAAAAAAAAAGGCATGGTCATTCATGGCATGATTCATCTTCCCTCCTAGATTCTAAGCCCCCTGAAGGTTCAAGACCACATCTTAGTTCTTGAGCATTGAGTCTTGCCTGGTGCCATCTCTCAGGAAGCATCTTTCAGTTCTACAGCTGGAAAAAATGTTCTGATCATTCCTTGAATCTACAGAGCTCTAGACCCAAACATCTTGGTCATCATAGGCATCTTTGTTTTGATAGACATCTACATAGCAGCATCAGCATAATTTTCTTTTTCTTTTTTTAATTGACTTCTTTGTCCTCACTCAGAGAGGGCAATGGCACCCCACTCCAGTACTCTTGCCTGGAAAATCCCATGGACGGGGGAGCCTGGTGGGCTGCAGTCCATGGGGTCGCTGAGGGTCGGACACGACTGAGTGACTTCACTTTCACTTTTCACTTCCATGCATTGGAGAAGCAAATGGCAACCCACTCCAGTGTTCTTGCCTGGAGAATCCCAGGGACAGGGGAGCCTGGTGGGCTGCCGTCTATGGGGCCACACAGAGTCGGACACAATTAAGTGACAGCAGCTGCAGCTGTCCTCACTGATTTTTTTATCTTCTTGTCATAAGAACACTTAACATGACATCGACCCTCTTACACGTTTTTAACCTTACAGCATGTGATTACGGACTCTAGTACATGTTGTACAATCTAGGTGCAATCTCTAGAGCTTATTCATCTCAAATAACTGAAACTTTATTCCCATAGGTGAGTAACTCCCCAACTCCCCTCCCCTGCCCATGGCAACCATGATTCTACTTTTCAATTCTGTGAATTTGAAGAGATTCTTTATATATAAGTAGAACCACGCAGTATTTTTCCTTCTATGATGGCTCACTTAGCATAACATCCTCCAGATTCATCCCTGTTCTCACAGATTGCAGAATTTTCCTCTTTTTCGGGGCTGAATAGTATTCTGCTCTAAGCATGGAGCACATCTTTATCCACTCATCTGTTGATAGACATGTAGGTTGTTCCCATATCTCAGCTACTGTGAATAGTGGTGCTCTGAATACGGGAGAGGCAATATCTCTCCAAGATCTTGATTTTCTTTCTTTTGGATAAATATCCAGAAGTGATTCAGTTGGTCATCCTAGTTTTAGTTTTTTGATGTGTGAATTTTCTATTTTCTCCACATCCTCACCAGCACGCATTATCTCTCACATCATTTTGAAACGTATTAAACATGTGGATGGTTGAGCCTTTCTAATGACACTAAGAACAGTCACCATCTGCTGAATAGCCATGCCCTAAGCAAAGTGTTCTGCCTGTGTTATCTCATCTAATCTTCACAGAAATCCCCAGGCTACAGTCCACGGGGTCGCAAAGAGCTGGACATGACTGAGTGACTCTTTCACTTTCACTTTTTCAAGCTAATTTTCGACCTGTGTTATCTCATTTAATCTTCATAGAAATCCCCATTTTACAAATGAGAAAATAAATTTTCTACGATCAAAAAAAATGTATGAGTCAGCAATTCTGCTCCTGTGAGCTCTACTTAAGCTCAAGACAGCCTCGGTGCCTATTTTCCAGAATATCTGAATTTGGGCAGCCACTAATTCTCTTTATGAAGAGCCACTCATATGGAACTTGCCACTGCTATTAATCAGCTCCAGCCACAAGTCAATCCAATACCAGGGGCAGGAAAAGCAGCCAAACCTGTTTGTCTTAATGTGTCTGAATCATTTCATTTTCAGTTTTGAAGTTTTATGCATCTTACAAACCATCTGATCACCACTAAAGGCATAGTCCAATATCTACGACAGTGAGTACTTCATGCCTTGAAGTACTTTTTGAATTGTTTTTTCCTTTAGGATGTAATTGAATGATTATGCATGCCCAGCTGTGATGTGTCATCAGACAAGTTTGCCTTGATCAAATGGAAACATATCTTCCCATCGTGCAAAGGAGAAAGAATGTGACTCCTTGTCCACTCTAGGGCTCTGAGATTCTTTCAGATTTGGGAGAATCAGAGAACCTGGGTCTATGTGATGGCTGACCACAGTTCTTAGCTCTTTAGATAAGAGGTCAGATCATTGGTTAACCCTTAAAGGACTCCATACGAGGCCACATCAGAGGCCACAGGAAGCATCACGGGAGCCCGAGGCCAGCAGCTACACCCAGAACAAAGCCTGTCTCCCCAAGAAAGAATCAGCTCTTAGAGCTCTTGACATGTCAGCCCCCATCCAAACATCAAGGAATCAGAGCCAGCTTTTTGCTCCAGAAAACTTAGCCCTATCTAAGGAGAAGGCAACCCTGAAATTCATTCTCTTTCTTACCTAAATATTGGGCTTCTGATAGCTTCTCTGATGCAAGAAGAAAAAGACATGGCCAGCTCAAGATCATGAATAAACCTAAACTAATTTATATTTTGGGCTTCCCTGGTGGCTCAGATGGTAAAGAATCCACCTGCCATTCAGGAGACCCGAGTTCAATCCCTGGATCGGGAAGATCCCTTGGAGAAGGAAAAGGCTACCCACTCCAGTCTTCTTGCCTGGAGAATCCCATAAATTTATATTTATATATTTGGGACTGTCAAGATAAGCACACAAACATGCAAACACCTGCCCACCCATGGACAAACTTGTCAGCACACACACTCTGAGGCACAAGCACAAACATTTAATTTTGTGACTACCTACTTTTGTATGACTTGAACCTGATCCTATAATTGGAGGCCACTGTCTTGATCAAGTTGACTTTAATTCACTTATTTTTCTGAGGCTCCTCCTGAATACGTTCAGGGCTGACGTCCAGGCCAATATCCACACTGCCAGTATCATACTCCTGATGCCAAGGGTATTTTATACGTTGGGTTAAAGCATAGCGTCACACAGCACTCTAGCACTTTTCAGTATTGTTCGACAATACTTGACCTCATCCTTGGCCAAACTAACAACCTTGGGAAAAACAAAATAGGCCAAGACAGAGCTGCCAATGCTTTCTCACTGATGCACCCTTCACCTAAGGACTCATAAGCTGTAATTACCATGATATTCCATGGTCTTGAAATGAAGAAACTAGCACAAAGAAAGCAAGCCCTTGTCTGGGCTCACGTAACAAGTGGAAGTTATAACCAAGGCTAAGACGCTAACAAAAATTCTGGACATTTTTCATCCCTTTCAGTCATAAACCAAATGGCTCCAAGAGGTAGAAAAGAGAAGTTGAAGGATCCAAACCAGTTCCTGGGCAGATATTCCTTTCCTTTCATCCTGATGATGTTAGTTCTTACCTTTTTATAACACTGACAGAGAAATGTACAAACGAAAACCTGAATTGTACTTACTATGGCTCCACCAATCCTTAAAATTCTAGGGATTTTTTCAAGGTGTTTCAGACAAGCCAAACTCCAATAAAATGCTTTTTTTTATTATTTTTTAAAATAAGAAATAAATAAAAAATGTCAAAAGATGTGTCAGACAGGCATTTAGAAATTTGACATTTTTGGCCAGTTCCTGGCCACTGGCAGCCTCTATATGCCTATCATTGCCTTGGGACAGCAGGTTCTTTCATTGTTCAATCACTGCTTTTGGAAAAGGCCCATAAACACCTCTTGAAAGGCCAGTCATTTGGGCTTTTATCTAATTTGAGTCTGTCATGAATGCTTCTGTTTGTTCTGCCATTCCCCGATAGGTATCATTCAAATAATTCTCTTAAAACTCCAAGGGGAGCTGGAACCATGTTAAACCCATCCTCTTCCAATACCGCTCAGGACCCAAATGTCACAGGAATACAATGACAAAAGGCCTGACAATTTCAGGGAGTATGGAATCCCAGTCCTAGAAGCTTCAATACAAGACTTTAAAAGGTGCTCAGGTCCTCAGACAAAGGTTCCTATGTTGCATTTCCATCTCCATTTTGGCCAAGCCAAAGTGTGCCACTTATAAAAGCAAAGAAACAAACAAGAAGTCTTGCTTTATTTTTTAGACCCACACATGGTTCTGACTGGGCAAGTCATATTAATTAACATTAGCCATTCACCCTCAGATCTGGGATGAAAGGCAGGAGGTTATGTTCCATGTACCATTCTTCATATTATTACTATCATAATTATATTTTATGGCAGTTTCCTTAAGCCCTACTGCTCAACACTGGTTAATTTCTCCATTATAAAAAGTGGATTCTTTTATTGGACTGAGTGTTTTGTGATTAGTTGGGTTACATTTTACCTCCAAGACATAATTAAGAGCGGCAGGTCTCCAAGTAGGACTGAAACCCCGCTATTCAGTCTGTGGGCAAGCTAGCAATTTTGAAGGCAGTGACCATGCTTTGCAGGTCGTCCAGTGGGAAATCACATCCTTTTTCGGTCATGGAAGGGGAGTTTTTTAAAATAGAAGTTAAGTTGATAGACAATATTGTGTTAGTTTCAGGTGCATAGCAATGTGATTCAGATATAGATATAGGTATATTCTTTTTCAGATTCTTTTCCGTTTTGTGTTAGGACAAGGTATTGAATATAGGGTCCTGCGTATGTGTGCATGCATGCTCAGTCGCTTCAGTCCTGTGGGACTCTTTGTGACCCCAGGGACTGCAGCCTGCCAGGCTCCTCTGTCTATGGGATTCTCCAGGCAAGAATACTAGAATGGATGCCATGCCCTCCTCCAGGGGATCTTCCCCACCCAGGATTGAACCCAGGTCTCCTGCATTGCAGACAGGTTCTTTACCTCTGAGCCACTGGGGCAGCCCCATGGTTCTCTGCACTATACAGTGAAAGTCTTTTTGCTTATCTGTTTTATATATAGTGGTATTCATCTGTTAATCCCATACTCCTAACTTATCCCCCATCTCCTGTTTCCCCTTTGATAACCATAAGTTTACTTTCTATGTAAGTCCATTTCTATTTTGTAAATAAGCTCACTGTTTTAGATTCCACATATAAGTGACACCATATAATATTTGTCTTTGTCTGACTTAACTTGGTGTGATCATCTCTAGGTCCATCCCCATTGCTCCAAATGGCCTTATTTCATTTTTTATGGCTGAGCAGTTTTCTGTTGTATATTTACGTATCCCTCACCTTCTTCATCCATTCATCTGTCAATGGACACTTGGGTTGTTTCCATATCTTGACTATTGGTAATAGTGCCGCTACGAACACTGGGGTGGACGTTTGAGTTTTCCTCTTCTGAAACCGATTTCAAAACCAGACCTTCCACGCTGAGATTATGCTGGGCTCCTGCCAAAACCCTCAGTGACCACAAGCAACCGGATTTAAACAGAACCTACCTCTGCTCAGAACATTCCCCGAGGGACACCGGCCCTGTGCACGCCTGTGAGTTTTCACCTGGATTTTGACCTTTGTCCACTGTGAGATGTTGGGCAAGTAACTTAACCTCTAGGCAGAGAGGGTAAATGGTTAGGCTGCCTTTTAAGGGAAAAACTGTAAGATGAATCGTTCAGCCTAAAGAACCAATGGGAAAGGAAGTGAAAGCCACTCAGTCATGTCCAACTCTTTGTGACCCCATCCATGGACTGTAGCCCACCAGGCTCATCTGTCCATGTGATTTTCCAGGCAAGAATACTCAAGTGGGTTGCCATTCCCTTCTCCAGGGGAATCTTCCTGGCCTAGGGGTCGAGTCTCCTGTTTTGCAGGCAGATTCTTTACCGGCTGAGCCACCAGAGAAACAAACCAATGGAAAATGCTTCCCCCACAATCCCGAAGTCTGAGGACATGGGAGCACAGCATCCCTTCTTCGGGTCCTGGTTTCGGTTGAGGAGGAGAGGCTCTCAGAGAAGCAGGGACTCCAGAGCGGCAATAGCTCTAGGGTCTGGCAGGCCGAGTGTTCCTGACCTATTTAGCATCTCTGAGCTCTGTCCTCCTCTGTAAGCTGGGGATGATAAAGAGTAAGCCTACAGCCTAGGGTCATTGGGATAATTAAGTGAGAGGCATAGGTCAAGCAGGCTTCCCAGGTGGCACTGGTGGTAAAGATCATGCCTGCCAGTGCAGGTAGATGTAAGAGTCTCAGGTTTGATCCCTGAGTGTGGAAGATCCCCTGGAGGAGGGCACAACAACCCACTCCGGTATTCTTGCCTGGAGAATCTCAGGGACAGAGGAGCCTGGTGGGCTATAGTCCACGGGGTCACAAAGAGTTGCACGGGACTGAAGCAACTTAACACCCACATGCACATATGTCAAGCATGTAGTAAGTGCTCAACACTTAGGGCAGCCCCCAAATATAGAAGTATGGAAGAATATATCATTGGTTTATTGATGGCAATTTCCTTATGCGCTAAAATGATTGCTACCTTTCCAGATGAGGTGGCAACTTTATGCATTAGCTGATCGGATTATTCGACAGATAGCCCTGAGGTGGTAAAAGACATCAAAAAGCCCCTTTGCCCCCAGATATTCTGTGATCCCTGGAGCCTAGAATTCCTATGGGGATCTTGTGCTTCATTTAAGTTTTAAGGAGATCTCTCTCTTAGCATGCAAGTCCATCTGACAGTGCCGTTCTCAGACCCTCCTGGGTGGGACTCCTGGTCTCTGGGAACTGATCTCAGATGTGGACAAAGGGGCCCTCCCCTGCCTGTAGCCCAAAGGAAGCTGTAGACGGTGGAGTTTGCCATGTTGCTGTAGGAACTGAGCCTTCTTTAAACCTCCCCTGGAGGCACCAGCCCATGAGTTCCGCAAGGCCATACCTACACAGAGCTGTAGGCAGGCTGGTACCCACCAGGAAGCTGAAGCCATGTTAATTACAGGGCCAAAAGGTTGGGCTGAAGGCGTGCATGAGGCTTCTGTATTAGACATTCCATATTTCATGTGGACGAGTTTGATCCTTTAAGCTCTGAAAACACCCAGAGGGCAAACTGTCAGCACCATGCACAAGAATTTTGCCCTGAACAAAATGACCTTTGAGTTCTTAACTGGTTTCATATTCTCCGGGTCTCCACACACATATTCCTCAACGGTCACCCTTAACATCTTAAATGCATTTATTTGCTGGAGGGGTTGGCCCTCTCTGGCCAACAGCCACTGATTAACATCTAGTCTGCAAACCATGTAGAAACGTAATCCTTAACAAAATGGGGAAGTTCCGAGCAAGCCAACACATTGTATTGATTTGCAAACTTGGGCCCACAGTGAGCATCTTTTCTCACTGAACTCCAGCTGTCTGTCTCCTATGAGACTCCATGGAGATTCCAAAGATCAAACCGGGACTTCCTCTTGTCACGTGTTACCGACATTAAATTCAGTGGCTGATGGGAGCAGAGCATGAGGCTAAGACGTTCCTGGACAGGAATGGGACTTTTTGTTTAAGATGTGGCGTCAAGGGACTTCCTTGGTGGTCCAGTGGATAAGACTCCACACTCCCAGTGCGGGGGGCCTGGGTTTGATCCCTGGTCAGAGAACTAGATCCCACTGGGAGCAACTAAGAGACCCTACCTGTCATAGCAAAGATTCCCAGGGCTGCAACTAAGATCCAGGGCAGCCAAGTAAATAAGTAGATTTTTTTTTTTAAAGGATGTGAAATCAAACTGACATCTTTCAACAGGGGTATTTTTGTCTCGATATCATTGTTTTCTCGGCAGTAAGCAAATCAAAGCAGCATTTCCCTGACACGTTGAGACTTAAGAGTGTGGGCTTTTCTGTCATTTACTGTCAAGGCTGACAACAGACACACCAGCAGCCCCACAGCCCAGGACTGGCCCTTGGGGACAGGCTTCTCTGCGTCTTTGGGTGACTCAGATATGTCCCTCCATCTTCAGTTTCCCAGGTCATGACAGCGAGGAAACAGGGCCAACCGTATACCTCTGAAGGCCTCAGAGATGGAAAAAGTGGATTGATACATGCCTCTTTCTTTCCTCCTCTCCTTTCACCTCGGTCCAGCCAGCTGGCTCTGAGGGTGAACATCCTGCCAGCTCTTCTATCTGTGGTAATAGAAAGCAGATACCTAATCCCCAGCCCTCACCTTAGAGTCTGAAAACTGGTACCTTCGTAAGAGCTGCTGGTGACGAGTCAGGCAGGCTGGCAGAGGTGTTTTCATTTCTCTTCCCCATTTTCCAGTGGGCGGGCTGAGAAACAAGCTGGCTGTTCAATTTCTAAAGAAATGTTGCAGAAAGGGCCTAATTGATCCCCAGAATGGATAATCAGTCTGGATTCATCATCAGAATAATCAGGAGAATCAGTCCTCAGATGGAATCAGGGATGCAGGGAATTAAGCTCTGAGTTCCCAGCCTTCAGGCCACCACCCATCACAGGGCAGGAGCCCGAGAGGCAGCTGCAGGCTCCCTGATCCAATTAAGACGGGAAGGCCTCTCTTCTCCTGGTTACAGGCAGAGAATTGAGCCTTTGAACCTACTCCGCCAGTGAACCAATGTAATGGTTTTCAGGCACATCTCAGCTCCCCAAAGAACCTGCAAAGATCTTAAGAGGAGAGTTGACTTCACTCACAGTTGGGCTATCTTCCCTCTGCAGTTTGGCAGGTCCTAAGCATTGTTGGAGACCCCACATGTACAGCACAGCCACCTCCAGGCCACGCTCTCACTCTCAGTCCTCTTATCATCCAGTCTACATGAGCCACGAGGGCCAGATGGGACCAGTGACCTGCCCTCTGTCCTTCTAGAAGGCCCTCCTGTTTCCAGGCCACTGTCAGGGATCCTGGGGTCTTTAGAAGCATGAACATCACGGGTTGACAACTGAGATATGAGGAATTCTCTGGAGGAGGCTGAGCTTGAGGCCACCAGGAAGCCCTGAAATGTTCCAGGAGAAGGGCAGAGGGCTGTGTGTACTCAGCTCTCAAATTCATAGAAGACAGGTCTGCTCTGGGTCCTCCAGGGAGGAGGGAGTGGCTGCATTAACCAGATGGATCTTACTCAACAATCCCTCCCAAGTTATGAGATGGAGTTGTAATGACCCTCAGAAAGCACAGGTTCTACCGAAGCCCCCTCCCCATCCAGCCCCATCTCCCAGTCCATTGGATTCCAACATCAGTTCCTGACCAACTATTCTAAAGACCAGATCACAGACTTCCCGGACAATCCAGGGGTTAAGACTTCCCTTTCCAATGCAGGAGGCTCATGTTCTATTCCCGGTCTGGGAGCTAAGATCCTACATGCCTCAAGGCCAAAAAACCAAAACATAAAACACAGGCAATATTGTAACAAATTCAAAAAAGACTTTCAGTTCAGTTCAGTTCAGTTGCTCAGTCATGTCCATGAATCGCAGCACGCCAGGCCTCCCTGTCCATCACCAACTCCCGGAGTTCACTCAGACTCACGTCCATAGAGTCAATGATACCATCCAGCCATCTCATCCTCGGTCATCCCCTTCTCCCCCTGACCCCAATCCCTCCCAGCATCAGAGTCTTTTCCAATGAGTCAACTCTTCGCATGAGGTGGCCAAAGTTACTAGAGTTTCAGCTTCAGCATCATTCCCTCCAAAGAAATCCCAGGGCTGATCTCCTTCAGAATGGACTGGTTGGATCTCCTTGCAGTCCAAGGGACTCTCAAGAGTCTTCTCCAGCACCACAGTTCAAAAGCATCAATTCTTCAGCACTCAGCTTTCTTCACAGTTCAACTCTCACATCCATGCATGACCACTGGAAAAACCACAGCCTTGACTAGACGGACCTTTGTTGGCAAGGTAATGTCTCTGCTTTTCAATATGCTATCTCAAATTGGTCTATGCCCCCCCCCCCAAAATTAAAAAGACCAGACCACACATGGCCCATTCAGAAGCACCCCAAATCCTGTGTCTTCTGCTTTAAAAAAAAAGGGGGGGAGGGGATTTAAAAACTTAATTCAAAAAATTTGAGAGGTATTTTACAAGTTTGGTAAATTCTGTAGTCAGGAAAAAAAAAAAAAACCTTCCATTTTCTGGAATTTCCTTATGCACACTGGCCTCTCCCCTCCAAAAAAAAAAAGTCAAGCCGAATTGGCCGATTTCTTAAAGGGGGTGGTAATTTAGGCTCCCCTGTTGACTCAGTGGGAAAGAACCCACCTGTCAATGAAGGAGAAGCAGTTTCAATCCCTGGGTCAGGAAGATTGCCAGGAGAAGGAAATGGCAACCCATTCCAGTATTCTGGCCTGGAGAATCTCATGGACAGAGGAGCCTGGTGGTCTGCACTCCATGGGGTCACAAAGAGTCAGACACGACTAAGCGACTGAACAACACCCTGCTGGTTTGGCATGGAGTTGACACCATCTTTCTGCAGTGGGGGCCCCTTCAGGACAACGCCGAATTAGGAGCTGGGGCCAGGAGCCAGCGGTCCTGTGTGTCTTCACGCCACATCCCTAAACTGCACAAGTCTGGGCACAGAGCCACTGCGTTCAGAACCTGAGGCTCCCTCCAGGTGGGTGCAGGCCTCTGGGCTGTTGCTGGGCCCCAGCAGCACAGCCCAGTGCTTTGTACTGCATGTCTTTTGTTTAGCCTGAGACCGAGGGGGTGGGGTAGGGTGGGTTGGGGGAGGCCAGGGGGAAGGGGCTGCTCTCCAAATCCCCACGCCAAACTGTGCGCACAGACATGACAGGGGATTGTAAAAACACACCCCAAACAATGTGGCTAATGTACCAGGATCCCCTGCAAAGAAGGCCAAGGGTGAGAGAGGAACCGCTCAGAGAAAGCAGAAGCTGGATGGAGCACCCCCAAGGAGCAGCTTTAGGGGGATATTGACCGATCTCCTCTGCTGACCCTCTTCTCCAAAGAGAAAGAGAGAGAGAGATGGAGAGAGAGCACAAGGAAAAAGAAAGGCTAGGCGCTGGCTATCTCCCTAGAATTGGCTGTAAGCTATTCAGGCAGAATTTCTTTACACAATGGATTGGCTGAAATCTGAACCATGCTGCCAACATCAGCTGGACAAGCAAGTCCTGTGTATTCCGCTCAAGAGGGGCCAGGACACATTTCAGAAAAAGCCCAGAGTCTGCAGGCTGGGATGCTAACTCCTATCCCAGGGTGATAGTCACAAAATACAAGCTAATTTGTGTTTCACAAGATAGTAGTAAGGACGGATGAGAATGGAATGACTCCCAACCCAACTGGACTTTTACGAACCAGTACCGCTGCAGGCTCTTAGGATAGTCTGCTCAAGATTTTAACTAGGGGGTGTGAGGATGTCTTTCCTAGTAAAGGATGTTCTCCAAAATATTTTAAAAATCCAATGGAATTGTGGCATTTTTCTTCTCATATGAGTCTTAGCATCTCTTCTAATGATGCAGACAAACAGCCCAGCTTCAAAGAAATCAAACAGCCTCAGGTCACCCTGGTCGTTAGTGGCACAGCCAGGAATGAAACCCAAGTTCCCAGACTCCTAAGACTGTGGTGGTCACACGTCTCAAACAATCAATGAATTTCTCTGAATTCTGAGGTTTTCCTTTTACTGGGTTTTTGCAAAGAAGAGCAGACGAGTCCCAATCTGAGGGTGTGTTCACACCGGTTGAGTAAGCTGGAATAAGCGAAAATGAAAATGCTTTTCAAAGCTCATTTCATCTGAAAGTGCAGGAAGGGGTTGGTGTATTATTACTCAGCTATTCGGGATCCTGGTTAACATTTCTACTCTCCAGATAAAACTCTAATACAAAATGCTCTTGCGCAGATGTTTTCTTTGCACCTTTCTGTGATTTTAAAATTTTTAATTAAAAAAAAAAAGACTTTAATCTCTGCTCAGCTTGGAAATGGAAGGGATATTAGTAATGTGTGCTTGTCTGGGAAGGATCACAAAAATGGTTCGAGGATTTCGGGATGGATTCGGGGTCGAGGACGGAGGATGGAATGCAGGAGAATGTGGAGTCTTGATGTTTCTAAATCTTTGGAAGGTAAACGGGACAGTTTCACCACTGTGAGGAAGATATCACAGCTGGGAATGGATGGCACTGGTGTTTCTGAGCTTCAGTTTAAGGAACAGGTATTTTCCTGAATTTGGGTCCGATGTCCATTTCTACCTGGGGAGAACTGGCTGCTTTCAAACTGTTTCTAGACTTGCTGCTGCTGCTGCTAAGTTGCCTCAAATCCTAAAGTGATGTCCCCTGATGAGGAGTTAGCTTTAAAAATATTTTTAAACTAAAAATAATTCCAATTTCAAAGGTTTAGAAAACAGACACTGCTCTCAGCAGGCAGACTGTGCCTAGCGACCAACACCCAGGCCCAACCAGGAACCTCACCACAGCTCACGTCGTTCATTTCAAAGGGGAATAACCTGTAAATGTCATAAGACTGAGACACTGGAGCCTTGGTTTCTCTATTTCCTACACTGCTTTTTTTTTTTTTTAATAGCTCTTAAATGGACTTCAACCTAGATCTTCAATAGGTATCTGCTGAATCAATGAAAGAAGTACTTCCATTCAAAATGTTTATATCATGAACGTCCAGTGTTTGAAGAGTTCACACATAGCAAAATCTTTCAATAACTACGCAGTTTGTCTTTTTCGTACTGTGTTGGCTATGAAAATGTTTTCAAGAAATAATCCAAACGTGCCCATATATTCCCATGGATGAGCTAAGTACAACTATTTCAAAAGAGAGGGAGAAAGAGATGGAAAATTAATTAGGGGCATAATTTACTCAAGAATATTGGAGCAGCATTTTAGATCTACAATCTTGTTCTGTTTTTCTAGAGGAAACTCCATCTCAGGGTCACTGTTCTAGTGTGTCTTTTTTAAGTGAAGAAAAGAAAGAACAAAATAATTAAAAACTATGAAAACATATGATAACGTTCTGATCAAGAAACTGAAGAATATAGTTGTTTTTTAAAACTTCTGCATCATCTTCCAGAAATATCTTAGAATGTTAAATCCAGGTATTGAATGATAAAATGACCTTTCTCTGAAGAAGGAATAGGATCCAAGGTGCCTTTATGGCCACAGCACCTAAGACAAAATATAACTTGATTGTTGAGTTTGGGAATTTTCTGTGTGTGCCCCCCACTCCCGCCTGCCCTTCTCCCACCCCCAAGAATGTCAAGAATTTGAACTCCCTGTTCTTAAGGTGAAAGGGCATCAGCTCAAATCTGTACGGAGGGAAAAAGTGGCAAACCCTGAGACACTGGAACTCTCCAGCCACAACTGCCCCCAAGTTTACGATGGCAACAGACAGCCACGGCCCATGGCCTTGGGTGCTTCAGGAGTCACCGGAAACCACGTCCGAATTAGGAGGCAGGCAGATCCTCACGTGCATGTCAGTAATTCTCTACTTCTTTATTTCAACATTGAGCTTTAGCTTTGAAATATTTGCTAAGAAAGCAGAGAGGCAATTAACAGAGATTTTTCAAATGTGTGCCAGGGTTACACATTCTGTCAACAGAGTCAAAGGAAACTATACAGCGTAAGTTACAAAACGGTTATTTCATGTTTCGCAAACATTCCAATCCACCCTTCACTGTGGTGTGATTCAACAGTAGAAAAGCAAAACAGACATAATCTCAAGACCCAGCCCAGCTCCTTTCCATCTTGCAGAGAATCATGAGGAATCTCAGCTGCAACCTGCCCACCTGAGAATCTCAACAAGGAAATCCTCCCATTTCTCTGGCGAGAAGATCTCCTTGAAGCCAGACCAGGAGGAGGGAAGAGCAACTCAGAGCGGACCACAGAACTTCCTCCAGCCCCGGGGATGCCTTCCTCTGGGCTGCATCGTGAGCTCCCAAGATGCCCAGTTTCCCAAACACACTGATGTTCCTGTCTAGGGTTTGCATTCTCTCCCAGTGTGTAGCTGAACACAAATGGGCTCTGTTATCTTGTTCAAACTCCTTTTGCTTCGATTACCTAGAGCTACCAGATTCTAGAAGAGCTTGGCCACCACTCTTAATACGATGTTATTTGGTTGTTTCTTAAATATTTTAACTTTATTATTTCTTTATATTATTATTCCAACAGACTGCATGAAAGGCAGTGATCACTAACACAGAACACAACAGGCGCTAACATTCAGCCAGGCTGCTCTCAGGACCCAGGGCTGGCGGGCCTGAGCCGCTGACATGCACGCAGGTAGCTCATACACTGCTACCCTCATAGCACAGGCTGCGGGAGAAGTGACAAAGGACATATGCTCTTGTACCCTTAGAAGCTATTTAATAAATATCATCGAGAAACAAAATGGAAAAAAATAAATCAGCCCTGTGGAGCACAACCACCTTATGTCAACTGAACGTCACCCAGTTTTTTCAACCAAAAATGGAGAGAGAAAGAAAATATTAAAATAGAAACAAAAAAAAAACAAACAAAAAAAAAGCAGTACTTAACACTAGCAGGAAATAAATTTATACAACAATTCAGTCTGTATAATATGATGAAATAAATCTACAACTTTTCTTATTTTGGTGCTTTGAATTATACATACAAACAACAATTACAGGGACATGTTCACAAAGCATGAAGGCCCGGGAAAGTCTAGTTGAACCCTCCAGGGCAACCTGAGAGTGGAACACGTTGCCCGGAGTAACAGAATTTCCTACGCAGAGGCCCACAGCTTTGAACGAATGATTTGCCTACAAATTTTTTCTTTTTTTTTTTTTCCTTTTTTTTTTTCTTGTAATGCATCAAACGACTGTAACCAGGAAAAGGAAACAAAACTGGCAGTTTGTCCATTTGGATATCAGACCTAGTTTCTTCTTAATCGCCACTCTTTATTTTCCCCCCATCATCCTTCAAAGGCATGGCGTCCTCCGTGCCTTCCTGACAGCGACTGAGAGGCAATCAAGTCTTCTTTCAATGTAGAGTATTTCTTACAACATAAGTTATATGCAATGTTCGGTGACTTTTTTTTTTTTTTTTCACAGCACTAGAGAGACCCTGTTCAATAGGGAATGTGAGTCTGAATGGCTTATTCACAAATGGGATCCAGATTTGGGGAGTGAGAACACAGACACCACGGTAGGCTGCGTTGTCCGAGTGGCCACAACATCAGGTTGCTTGATGCCTGCAAAAACACACAGATCCATCGGGTTTTGGTTTCATGATACTGCTCCTGCGAAAATGCACGTAGAAGGGGGCCAGAGGGACTCTCGCCTGGAGCCCTGTGAGCGTCGCTCGAGCAGGGACCCTAGCCCATGGCAGTGACCATACTGGAAGGGTGGTGAGGTCCGAAGGAGAGGCTGGACGGCGGGTGCATCGGCGTAGGCGTGGTCAGCATGTGGCTGGAGTGGCTGAAGGGCGAGATGTGACTGAGCGAAGACATGTGTCTGGAGAGGGCAGCAGGGTTGAACGAGCTGCTCTTGGGGAAGTCCTCCAGCGCGTCGTGCACCTTTTTGCACTTTTTGGATTTGCTAGACATTTTTCGGTTTCTGGTCTGGATCCCTTCCTTCTTCATAGTCAGGGGTCTGTTAATCTAAACAGAGATCAATTTTTTTTTACTTTTTTTTTGGCTGGCTCTGAGAGAGGGCAGACTTCCACACCACACGTTCCTCTGACCACCCCAGATCAGGGATCTGCTTTCAGGGGGCTCCTTTCTCCCCACACCCCTTGACTCCTTCCCAGAGACCCCAGAGTTCTGCAAGTGAGGGTTCTGCAATGGGAGGGTCTCAGCCTCTATCAATTTCAAAAGCCAAGAGGCCCCAGGTAAGGTGTTCCAAGCAGGGCTTATTCGTTTTGTTCATTTGCACCAATCATTGGGGGGGAAGTTGGTCTTGGGGAACTTTCTGTCCCCAAGGACCATACTCTTGAGCCACCCAAGATGGCTGTATTTCTCTGCTTCACTAAAATCTAATAACTTGTCTTCTCCCTAGGATTACCTCACACGATTTCAGGAGAAGAGAGGCAAGGGAGGGATTTTCAAGAGGGAAATATATCTGGGTCTACTGGTCCAAAACCTGACTTAGAACTTTGGCACCACTAGGCAATCAGTCTTAAGGGTTCTGTCTCTCTGCCTTGAGAGGCCCAGACTGCTTCAGAGTGATTTTTGCTTGCCTCTCTTTTCTAACAGCCTTTTGAAACAAGAGGGGCTGTAAAATCTCCCCCTAAATAGACAGCTAGTAGGAAGCTACTGCATAACACAAGGAGCTCAAGCCAGCACTCTGTGGCCACCCGGGGCTGGGGCGGAAGGTGGGAAGGCAGTTCAAGAGGGAGGGGACACACGTATGTATTTATGGCTGATTCAGGGTGTTATATGGCAGAAACCAACACAACACTGTAAAGCAATTATCCTCCCATTAGACTTAAAAACATTTTTTAAATCATTTTAAACACAGGGGGAAAAAAAATCTTCCCCTGAAATTTGTACATTCTGGGGTCGGAATTTAATATAACGCGTCTCTGCAAAAATGTAACCTCTTGCCCCCGCCATAGCAACTATGATGATGAAGTTGCAATTTCTACCTGGTCCTGACAACTCACTTCTAACTAGATGAGCAGCGAAAACAATCCACAAGAATTTAATATTCACTTAGAGGGTACTGTGCTAGCCTGAAAGCACTCTCTCCTAAAAAGCAAAGCCTAGGCAGTGAAGGATTTCCCTGGCAGTCCAGTGGTTAGGATTCTGAGTTTCCAATTCAGGGGGCAAGAGTTAGATCCCTGGGCAGGGAGCTAATATCCCATACTCCAAGTGGCAAAAAAAAAAAAAACAAAAAACAAATACAATTCCAGGGTAAACAAAAGATTTAGAAGGAAAAAAAAAAAAAAAGACCAAGCATGAAGTTGAGGGAAAAGACCAAGGCAAGCACCTACTCTCATGATCACTGCTCTTGTCTTCAGGGCAGCGCAGCATCACTCTCTTCCTGATAAGCCCCAAGTGTTTTGTTTTGAATACACATTTGCTTAAGGTGGGGGTGGGGGAACTTGACAAAGCAAACTAAGATCATTCCCCTCTGGAGGAGTCAGAATCAGATGGACCTCAACAGCAGCCACCTGCCCCACACAGCACACATTCAGTCCCATTTCCAGGGAAACGGGCAAAGGGACTCAAGGGGGGAAGGTCAGGGTCTTAGTATTCCTGACTCCTTGGAACAGAAACCACTTCCTCCTCCAGGGTCCTCAAGGGTGGAGGAAGGGGAGATTTCATGACTCAAAGATCTGCCTGTTTGCTCCAAAAGCTAGAAAGAGATAGTGAAGGAAGTGAGAACCCAGAAGTCAAGAGGGCCAGGCTGCTGATAACACTTCTGGGAGCAGCGAACTCACGGCTTCTAGGGGCCGAGCTGGCCACCTGGACAGGAGTGCAGAGCTGCTCGGTTGGAGGGCTGACCCCAGCTCTGCCCCTCACACAGGAAGGCCGAGTGAGTGACGGCAGAGGACCTGAAAGGTTGTTGCTCAGAGAACATCTCAGGGTTTCTTCCTCAAAGTTATAATCAAGATAAAGATGTAGCCTACAGAGGCGATAGGAATCTACTGTCGCATCAAATCTCCCCCGAGATATCACCTAGACACATGCTCTTCATGATGATATCTAGACATACAGGGCCGGGTATCTAAATATAATATCTAGTTACACAGATAGCCACACAAAGCCAGATAACTAGTCCCAGCACTGATACTGAGAGAGGTAGTTATCTACACACCTAGATAAGCAGACAGGAACTAACTTAGGGCATGCCTGGTATCTCGATGGGCAGAACAAAACACAACAAGATGAGAATGTTCATAGATTAGTATCTCTTATTGTTAAATACACAACAAATCCGCCTCCTTCTGTAAATTCTTACTAAACCAGAGAAGGCAGAAAAACCACTCTGGAGGATGAGCACGCGTCTATCTCCCAGACACTGGGGCCCAGGACAGGGTGAGGGCACTTCCATAGTAGTCCAGTGGTTAAGAATCCACCTTGCAATGCAGGGGATACAGATTCAAGCCCTGGTTGGAGAACTAACCAACTAAACCTGTGAGCCGCAACGAGAGATCAATCTCCCACGATGCAACTAAGACCCAACACAGCCACATAAATGAATAAATATTTTAAAAAGAAAAAGAATGGAGTGGGAGTAAGCAGTGAAGAAGGGCTCTTGACTTCTCTTGGATTTAATGATAAAAACATATCTTTCAGAAATAGATGGCTTTTCAATTGGATACAACTGAGATCACATCTCACTGTGGATGAGCAGTGAAAGAAATTTATAGCTGTTTCATTTCTCATAATTCCTATACTTCTGTGGAAATCAGAAAGAAGTACATACATACACACAATCCATTACTCCGAACAGATCTCTGGTATATTCTACAATAAGAAGGGGCTCACTCTTCCCTCGTCCCCAATAGTCCTGAGCTCCTAATCTCCCTGGAAGGTCTGTCGCTATTCAGAAATCCATCCGGGCCCTTCTAATTCATCAGCCTCATCCTTGTTTCTCTGAGTCACCATTTTTTCAAGTAAAACAAAATCAGAATAATTTCTGCCCTGTCTACATCACGGGACTCTTTGAGGCTCAAATGTTGTCAAACAACAGGAAAGTTCTTTGCAAACCATACACCCCCCAAATCGTTTTGTTGACTACCATTGGGTGAGCACCAGAACTCTATGGCCCCAAACGTTCCAGATTCTAATCACAAATCTGCTTCTCTCCATGGCAGTGAGCAAGGAAATTCCCCAAAGCGAAAACAGGCCTGGGGTTTCATCACTGATAAATGTTCACAGACCACAATCTAGGGATGCAAGAGAGAGAAATGATGGATTGTAATAAGACCCTCATTCCATCAGCTCCAAGCCTTGAGTATCAAGCAGAGATGACACGCTGGCAGGGAGGTGTATTACAGGGTCCCCAGGAATCAACTCATTCCCAAGAGGTACCAAAGGACTAGATTGCTAAGGTTACCCTGGGAAGTTCTCCTGTGATTCAAAAACTCTAACCAGCAAATCTTCCTCCACAATTCACAAGTATCTCTGGGTAAAACTCGCTGACTGCCAGGATGGCTCTGAGCAAACCCCTCTGCCTGTCCCCAGTTCACTCCCAGACTCTACCAGTCAGACTGGCCAAGAGACTTCAGGAAAACCAGACGGAACCATAGGGATGATATGAGAGAGACGGGGAGAGACAGACAAAGACAGAGAGAGAGAACAAATTCTTTCTCTGGGATTAACATAAACATCAGGCGTCATTAGGGTCACAGCCTGTCAGCCAGAGTTGTACAAGGGGAAAAAAAAATAGCTGAATTTTTTTTAAAGGTAGAGATATTACAAAATGGGAGGATCCCCAAATTGAAAGATCAAAACTGACACAGCCAAACCCACATGACTGACTGGCAATTATCATTCTGCTAATATGATCTATAAGGGAAAAGGCATTCTTTTCCCTGGAAAGGATAACCTCTGCAGGCTGCCTCGCAGGAGTTCTCCCGGGGAGGACAAACTCAGCAGATGAAATATCTCAGCCATTTCATCTCGTATCTTTTATACAGAGAATCCGTTTAAAATTTACAGCACAGGTTATGCCAGGCTCTCTACCCCACAGTAACTGAATCGCTCTGAGCTCCTGCATCGTGCATCACAATCCTATTTACCTTTCTCTTCCACTCTCTGGCACACTCTTTTTTTTTTGCAAAAAGTTTAAAATGCAAGAAAACATCAAAATATGTCTGGCAACTTCTTTTTGGTTTGCTAAGGGGAAGATTTTTTTTTTTCCCCTTAAAAACCCAGACGAGGTCCACCACACATTCTGTTTCCAATACAAACTAAGAGGTTGGATCAACCTATTTTAAACCCTCCAGTTTTGACAAGGCTTCACTGTGCCCAGTCCTTTCCCACACTGGATCCTACTGCAATGATTTTTCTGAGGCTCCTCATTGTGTGATTCAGATGGGTCATCAACAAGGACCTACTGCAGAGCACAGGGAAGTCTACTCAATACTCTGTAATAACCTATACAGGTAAAGAAACTGAAAAAGAACAGATACATGTATCCGTATAACTGAATCACTTTCCAGAATACCTGAAACTAACACAACATTGCATATCAACTATATGCCAATAAAAATTTTTTTAAAAAAATCAAGAAGGGAACCAGGGAAGGGGAATGCCACGCACTGTGCGTCAACTGAAGGAGACCATCTAGGGGATGGGACCCCCGGACACTTACATTGTGCAGCTTGTAGTAGAGCCCGCAGGCATTGCAGACAGGGTCTCCATTGGCATTTCTTCTCCACAGAGTCGTCGTTGTGGTTTGACAGTTTGCACAGGACGTACCTGCCCTTCTTGCTGCCGACTGGGGAGGGGGTAGACAGGGGAGGATAAAAATCAAAACAAATGTTAAATGGGTTTGCAGAACCACGGAGACCAACTTAAAAAAAAGAAAAAAATTATCACTGAAATCAAAACTAGCAAGTGGCCCACATGAAAGTAATAAAGATCCCCAAAAGCTGTGTCAAGGAGAAAATTACAGCTGACCCACTGGCCTAGGAGTAGATCAGACCATGGTCCGATGGTCAGTAGGTAGCCAGCTGTCCCCCAGGGCGAAGAATTTGGGAGGATCAGAAAGCTGACCCTACCTCTCTAAATCACAAGCTATCCCCCCTCCTACAAAGTCTACCAGATGTTTCATTTTTCTGGGTTGCAATAATTTTGGGAATTAACCAGACATGTTTGGGTACCAAGCTCTCTGTGGCTTTCTTCACCAGGCCTCCAGGAGGTCCTTTTGAAGAGCGACTCCCCAGAAAAACAGCTCTCAACAAGGATACTGGTCATCACAACAAACTAACAGCCAAGGAAGAGGAAACCCAAGCTTCAGAAGTGCCTTCTAGATCCCAAATAAAGAACTGCTGGATGATAAGGAGAGCAGGGTGCTGACAGTGTGAGATTGTCTGTGCATAAGTGACTGACACACACAGGGTGGGCCACAGAGAAAGCACCAGACCAGAGCATCCGAAGTGAGCCAGACCCAGCCCATCTGCAGCTGTCCTAAATGTGCACGGCCCAGGCTTTCAGATTCAGTCAACTCATGGTGACAGCCATCTTCATCCTCTGTAAGTGGTTTCCGGTTAATGAGACAAACTAAGAAGAACAAGGACTTCTGCAATCCACCAGGAACAGAGGCCCCACTTCTGCCTTCAATTCATCTGACTCCCTGGAAAGTTTCCTATACGTTCTTCACAGAGCCAAATGGTCACAGGTCAGATGTCAGTCCCAAGCTGAATTTTAATTACTTGATTGTGTCACAGCCTTCATTTCCTTTAAAAGGGAGATATTTCTTTCACTTTTTGACATACTTAAATACATCAGGGGGACTATTCCCTGCATCCATACTCAGAAAAAAAATAAACTTAAGCTCAAAAACTTTTGAAAGAAAATGAAGGTGGGTCCCTGGTAACCCCTCTCATCTCCTCGCTACCCCCTGTAACATAAAAAGAAATTTTCAACTGCAAAATCATTTCTGTCCCTGGGCTCAAAAACATTATCAAAGACAAGAGAAAGAAAGAATTTAGCTGCTCTTTATCTGTGATCAAGAAAATTCTGGCATGGTTATGAGAGCATGGAACAAAATGACAGGGATCAGGTTGAGATTTTCCATCAATATTTTATCCGGCAAGAACTTGAGCCAAACACTCAAAGTGGCCAGATATGGAAAACCCGGAGGCAATTCCAAATGAACCAGGGTGATTCCTTTCCTTTCAAAGCTACTAAATTGTCCCAAAGACGCACCCCTTTTCTACAGGTTTAAATACCAGAGCTATGGCACTTTTTTTTTGCTTTTTTTGTTTTCCCCAGTAATTCTTAGTTTCTGTGTTCTGTGGAACTAGTAAGAAAACATAGCCCTTCTCCTTCAGAACTGAGAAGTTTCTACTTTTGAGTAGTCCATTTGGAAAATAATTCACTGCAGTCCAAGAGTGCTGTCTCTCATTCCACAAGCCTCTGTCCACCTGCCTTTATGAAACATGATCGTTTAAGACTTAACTGGTGTTCTTGTACACTTTTGGGAAGAAAATGAAGTTATGAAATTGATGCTTAAGGATTTTGACAGTTACATTACCATGAGATGATTATTATCATCCTGGACTGGTTTTCTACACTTTAAAAGAAATATTTGGATATAACAGACTAATATCTACTCAAGCACTGGATTTCTCAGCCCAACAACTAGAAAGGGATGGTTCAAGCACAAAACACCAGCCAACAAAATAAGAGTTCCGAGTAACGAGGCTCGTGGTATAGCCCTTTGCAGTGTCTTGACGATATCATGAATCTAAGCAAACTCAGACTTTCAGTGAACTTATACAGAAGCTTTGAAAGTCACACTGTTTGGTTCACTAGCAGAAGACAAAGTATATTAATAAAGCAAGCTAGAGATTTATGAAAATCCTCCACCACTGGGAATAAAAATCTCTATGGGTCTTCCTTTCTCCTCTTTCTGGCATGGCCTGAATCTATTTGGTGTTATATATGCATCTACCAAGCGGTGGAGTGGTCTTCAGTGCAAAGCAGAAACTGCAAATTGGAGAGACAGAGCCGGGAAGGAGAGACAGGGAAATATAGGAAAGCAAAAAAGAAGTTCTAGATACTCAGAAGTCAAATACATCTAAGTGCTAAAAATATATGCATATATATCCTGAATGGGCCCCCAGTGTCTCTCTTGAGCATATGAATTCTATGGAACTAAAAATATAAAACCACCCAGAAGAGATGAGTAAGAAAGAAAAGACAGCTTCACATGTGACAGCAAAGGAACTCTACAATTATAAGCGATTATTACTCAGAGTTCTAGAGATTTCTTACGAAAGATGAATGCGGACAAAACTATATAAAATGCAAGTCTAGCCCTCCTAGGCAATCTGCCGCAGACAGAAGAAACCTCGAGAAAATGTCAAATGCATTCTTGCTCATCAACCAAACAGCCACCGGGTCTGAGACTTTACTGCTCTCTATTTCTTCTTTACCTTTTAAAAAGAGCCCGATTATCATGCTATCATGATTTATTTTAAAAAGAAAGTTTTGTTGTTAGTTTTCTTTCCTTTTTTTCTTTTCTTTTTTTCCCCCTTCTCTCTTTTTTTCCTAAGGCCAGGTTTGGAGTGATTCAGAACATTCTTTTGTGGTGTGATCATATTCATTCTGCACTAACACCTCCAGTCATTTTTTTTTTTTTTCAAACAACGTCTTGTTCTGATACGTTCAAACATCTTGATGTTTAGGTTGTGGAAGCTGAGTTGTTGTTTATGAGTTATCTCCAGAGCTCAGATATCCGGCAGCTTTTTCCTAGGAAGTTAGCTTTGCACATGAGAGAAAGGAAAAAAAAAAAAAGTACCAAAGAGCATGGGGGCAAGTCGGGGGAAGGTTGAGAAAGCTGGAGACGGGGGCAAAGATCAGAAAGAATAAAGCCTGGAGACCTAGGATGGCCAAAAATTAAAGTCACGTGGGCATGGCTATCCCTAGAAAGATTTTCCTTCTTCTGAAAAGGATGTGAAAGGTGTTGATTTGCTCTAAAATCTGATGAGGAAAACAAATTATTCTTTAAAAAGAATGCAGAGGAATTGGAGGGGTCCACCTTACAGTCTGAGGGATGCTACTTCATCCATCCATCGGCACGGGGAAATTCCCCTCCTCCCCTCTCCACCTGGTGAATGTCATCACCACAAAAAGCATTTTGATCTCTTGACTGTGGTTAGAGTTATCATTTGCCAAGCCTGCTTTTATTTGTCTGTTACATACACTTGCTATTCAATCTGGCCTGAGGTTCCAAAGACAAGTTTGCAAACGAACCTCTCCGGCTAGTTTCCTTATACGTGCTTGCTTGTGCCAGGTTTTCTCAAGTATTCCTAGGGGTCAAGAGGTTTAAGAAGGGGAAAAAGAGGGGGAGAGAGGAAACGGCCACCGGGCTGGCGGGAGTTCAAAGGGAAAATCAGAGTAGACGCTAGGAGAGACCAGGGAGCAGGACAGAAATCAGTTTTCCCCTGTGTTTACCTGTGGCAATTCCTCAATTCTACAGACCACGGAAGAAGAAAAACTCCACAAAGGCCACCGGCTGCTGCTTGTGCAATGCAGTTAATGGGCCCCATTCATCTTATAGCCCTGGCCACATGAGATCTCATCCGGGGCACTAAGGCAGCACTGAGACCATCATCACTTCCTGGGAGACCCCTTCTACGACTCCAGAAACAAGTTCTGGGTGGCACCTGCGAGCCTCCACCCCCGCACTAACCTTCTCTGTGAAACTGTGGCTATAGACACACTTCCAATCAGTCACCCCGGTCCCGTTAAAGCAATCATTCTATCAGCGAAGATATTTAAGATTGGATAAATCAGAAGTCAGCATCCTTAAAAATGTGGTAAGTGACCTAAGAACCATGGAGGGGGTGATAGAAAGAGAGAGAGAACACTTTCCTGTATATCTAATTTGAAAAAAAGAAAAAACAAAGACAAGGGGAAAGCTACCCCAAGCCAGCCAACACGATTTTGAGCTGCCCTGCCAATTTCCTGCAGAAAGCGCTCCTTCTTGAAGAGGGGAAATTAAAGACACAAAATGGAGAGTGTCAGGTCAGGGCTGCCCCAGGGACAACTCACCAGCCTTCGCTTGGGCTTGATGAGGGGCCGGTTCTGTCCGTTCATCTTGTGGTAGAGGCCGCAGGCATTACACAGGTAATGCCCGGTTCCATCTCGCCGCCAGAGAGGGGTGGATGTCGCCCCGCAGTTCACACACTCCCGGCCTTCTGAAAACAACATCACACATAAGTCACTTATGGAAGGCAGGCACACGAAAAAGCTGCCAGCAGAATTAGGGAATGAAAGCTAAATAGACAACTTTTTTTTCCCTCTCTTTTTCTTCTTTTGCGGAACTTTCTCCCCTCCAGCTCCCTTGAAAAAGAAAGACTGTACAGCCCTCTCATGGCCTGACCATCCCCATGTACACACACATGCATGTACGTAGGCACAGGCACACACATGTACACACACACATACACACACACACACAGCTCCCTGGCCCAAGAAGTGACACAGGAATCAGAAGCAACAGACACCTGTCCAGGGCCGGCCCCACTCGATGGGGAAGATGAAGCAGAGCCCAGGAGGAAGTCAGATTTCAACTTGAAACAGTTCCCTGGGAAAATCCTGAGCCCCAGACAATGGCAAAAGCTAAACACCCCTTTCATTTCCCTCAGAGGAAAACAAAGATGATCCATTCTCATCACCAGGTCTGTCTATACAGATTGATTAAATAATGACCATCAGATGAGGCCAAAGGAAAGATTCATCAATGGCTAGATTGAGAAAACAGATAATAAACAGATGAACAGAGAGATCAATTGGCTGACTGATTTTTAGCAGCGAGGACCTTAGGTTTTACTTCCAATAAAACTGTAAACGTCCCTGTCTAGGAAGGAAAAGATGAAGACCCCACAGGGCCCACTCCTTCCCCACCATCTCTCTTTCTAGAAAAGGCCCAGGTTTTCTGCGGGTTCCCAGCCCCTGAGACTCCAGTCTGAAGGGTTGGAGAGACACACAGAGGCGTCTTGAAGGCTAGGGAGCTGGAGATGGGGGGAGGGAGACAGAACCAAGGGAAGTGTTAACAGGTGAGGAGTGGGTCTGGAGGATGGGCCAGTTTGGGGAGGGGGAAGGGAGGCCCTCGGGTCGGCTCATTAACCAAGGCCTGCCTGCAGTTGCTCTTTTTCCAAAAAAACAAACAAACAAAATCAACAAAAAAACCGGCCAGGCCAGGTTGGAACAAGGCTCACTCTAGGGGCTGGAGAGTGACCGGGCCCACCTTTGGAGGGGAAGCCCCCAGGGGGAAGCCCTCCAGATGCTATTGTAGGAACTGCCTGCCAGCTCTTCTGAACTTCTGCAGGGGGAGGAAGAGGAGGAAGGTTTCTGGGAGAACTTGCCCACCTCCTGGGGGGCTCATTCCCCTGAGGAAGACACACCAGCTTCACAGCCCTCCCACATGGAGCCAACCATAGCCGGTCCCTTCAAGAACAGGATGATCTCCCAGGTGCTGGGAGGAGGCTTGGGGGTGGTGGGAAAGATGAGCCCCTAACAGTTGTTTTTAAAGATTAATCAGCTGACCCCAAACTACCAGGAAGACAGGGTGGGGTGGGGGAGGGAACCAACTGCTCCTGGAGGGCAAGGCCAGCCCAGGGCCCATGCCCTGCTCAGGTTTAGGAAAGCCCCAGACCCAGCATGAGGGTGGCAGGGAATGGACACCCCCAGAGCCTGGGCTCTTCTCCAGGAACGGGCTCCGGGGAAGGAAACGGACTTTTGGAAATGAAAGTGGCTGTGGCCTCCTTTTACAAGCTGGAGGTACTCTGAGGAGTTTCGTCCACTTTGCTTTTCTCATAAAAAAAAAAATATATGAAGGAGTTATGAGATTTCACTTTCCTTGTTCCCCCTTCCAAAGTTTCTTAACCCGGGGTCTACAGACAGCCTTCCACGCAGCTCCGCAATGATCCACACAAGTGTGGCCCTAAGCGGGCCAGGAGGGCTTGCAAGGCACCCAGCAGGCTCTGGGCTGAGTCACAACCAGACGCCTCTGCTCTGGGGTCAAAAGCCGGAGGGATGCGGCCACTGAAGGTGCGGAGGCGCAGAGGAAGGAGGGAAGGGCAAGTGGGCGAGGAGCGGCCACAGGCAGCCAGGGGCCCCCCAGCCCTTCTGCCCGCTGCGGGGCGGGCCCAGCCTCTCCTGGGGGCAGCCGTGCCCACTGTCCAGCCCACACCTACTCCCCCACATTCAGAGACGGGGCCTCGGGCTCCCCGTTGTCTCACCCCCCCAGACCTTTGGGGGTG
>SJYQ01004622.1:0-22185 GCA_006410935.1 Redunca redunca
GATCTATTCTCTTAATAACTTTCAGGTATATAATACAATATCATTAACTATAATCACTATGCTATACGTTAGGTCCCCTAAATGTACTCATAACCAGAATTTTGTACACTTGATCAACATTTCCCTGTTGTCCCTACATTTGAGATCCTGATAACCACCACTCAATTCCCTTTTTTTTGTTTCATGAGTTTGACTTTTTTTGATTCCATGTATAAGTGATATCATACAGTATTTGTCTTTCTCCGTCTGGTATTTCATACAGCATTATGCTCTCAAGGCCCGTCAGTATTGTCACAAATGGTAGGATTTCCTTCTTTTTGTGGCTGAACAATATTCCATTGTATATTTCTACCACATCATCTTTATCCATTCATCCCTTGATGGAAACGGGTTGTTTTTACATCTTGGCTATTGTGAATAATGTTGCTATAAACTTGGGAGAGTAGATGTCTTTCTGAGATTTTAATTTTATTTCCTTTGGATATATACACATAAGTAGGATTGCTGGATCATATGGTAGTTTTTTGTTTGTTTGTTTGTTTGACGAAACTCTATATTGTTCTACATACAGAACACTGTGAAATGGAATATCCCTGCCATCTCAATAAATATGGATGTCACAGCTATCCGAGACTGCTGCCCTCTAATATGAATTTCTGAGCCATGCCAGCAAGAAGCAGCCATGAATTCCTGAGCCAGGCTGACAAGCAATGCCACTCCCTACTCAAGAAACTTATGGATGTCACAGTCATCAGCAATTAACAGCCCTCAGATGTGAGCCAGAAGGCCCTAAGGGAACTCAAAATAGAGAAAAATTTCTCTGTAAATATGCTGGATGCTGGCCCCAGATAGCTGAGATGCATATGAAAGGAATGACTAAATAATCCCAGACACTTGCATCTTCCCATACATAGAAAAACACTTCCTTAACTTGATATCTGGTTTTCTTTATTTAACAATAATCTTTGATGTTCAGACTGCCTGCCTGCTTTGTTGAAAATTTGTGTATAGTTTGACTCCCCCTCCTGTCTCCTTGGAGCAGTCTCTCAGGGCAACTGAGATGCTCCTTCCCAGGCTTGGAGTCCTAAACATTCCCACCAAATAAAGTAAGTCTCTACTTTCATACTGTGACTATATTTTTAGTTGACAACACATATACATATTTCATACTACTTGCTCTTCTTATGGGCTTCCCTGATGGCTCAGATGGTAAAGGCTCTGCCTGTAATTCAGGAGACCCCTGAATTTGATCCCTGGATCAGGAATATCCCTTGAGGAGGGCATGGCAACCCACTCCAGTATTCTTGCCTTGAGGATTCCATGGACAGAGGAGCCTGGTGGGCTACAGCCATGGGGTCACAAAGAGTTGGACACCACTGAACTCTTTTTATAATGGGAGCTTGACTTGCCTCCATTGAGAGGTATAGAAGCAAAGAAGGGAGGAGGTGTATGTCCCTTTCTCTTGAATCTGAGTGGACCTTTATATATGTCTCACTCAACATAAGGTAGAAGATGTGACACTGTGTCACACTGAGAATAGACTATAAAAGGCAATGCAGCTTCCCTCTGACTCTCTCTCTCTCTGGATGCCCACTCTAGGGACATATCCCCCATGTTATAAGGAAATCCAGGTCACAGAGAGAGGCTCTGTGTTGGGTTGCAGGTGACAACCCCAGCTAGGCCTCCTCCATGGCCAGCAACAACCTCCAGACATGTGAGTAAAAGAACCTTCAGATGATTTCAACACCCAGAAATTAGTCTTCAGCTGAGGCCCCAGACTGTAGAGCTGAGACTAGCTGTCCCCACCTGGTTTCCAGATCCACAGAAACCATGAGAGACAGTAAATTCTTTTTATTTTAAAACACTATGTTTTGAGGTAATTTCTTACATAGCAATAGAAAACTAAAACATGTTACGTTAAATCAGATCACGTCCATATATACACAAGGGTCTCTTTCAAGAGAAAGGAGTCTCGGTCTTTCTGAAGTCTATTAAATACAAAGAAAACAAAACAACCACACCTCTCCTATAACTACCAGATCCTTCCCTATACCAACATCTTTATTAGTAGTTCACAAAAACATCATGGTATCGATTTTACTTGTGGTAAGTACTGTCAAACTGAATCAATTAACATTTCTGGGAAATTTTCATTTCTACAAGCAAACCAAATTCAGCTGCTAAAAACACATGAACTAAAGGTCATGGGTTTACTTTTATTTTTCAAGCCACATGGGCATCCCCATCTGCTACAAACGAGATCTATAAAGGTCAGACTGTAATATAAAAGTCAGCTCCATCATAATTGCAAACCTGAACAGTGATGTCCCCTGGAATTAAGTGACTTTAAAAGTTCTCAGTTCAGTTCAGTTCAGTCGCTCAGTTGTGTCCGACTCTTTGCAACCCCATGAATCACAGCACGCCAGGCCTCCCTGTTCATCACCAACTCCCGGAGTTCACTCAGACTCGCGTCCATCGAGTCAGTGGTGCCATCCAGCCATCTCATCCTCGGTCGTCCCCTTCTTCTCCTGCCCCCAATCCCTCCCAGCATCAAGGTCTTTTCCAATGAGTCAACTCTTCTCATGAGGTGGCCAAAGTACTGGAGTTTCAGCTTGAGCATCATTCCTTCCAATGAACACCCAGGACTGATCTCCTTTAGAATGGACTGGTTGGATCTCCTTGCAGTCCAGGGGACTCTCAAGAGTCTTCTCTAACACCACAGTTCAAAAGCATCAATTCTTCGGTGCTCAGCTTTCTTCATGGTTCAAATCTCACATCCCTACATGACTACTGAAAAAACCATAGCCTTGACTAGATGGACCTTTGTTGGCAAAGTAATGTCTCTGCTTTTCAATATACTATCTAGGTTGGTCATAATTTTCTTTCCAAAGAGTAAGCCTCTTGCCGGGGTCCAGCCCCAGTGGATCCAGGGTAATTCGAAGGGGAGACAGAATCAGCATCTTAGAAAAGAATTATTTAATTAGAAATATAAGATTAGGAAAGAATAGTGTAGTAGGAAAATTAGTNAACTCTTCTCATGAGGTGGCCAAAGTACTGGAGTTTCAGCTTCAGCATCATTCCTTCCAATGATCCAGGACTGATCTCCTTTAGAATGGACTGGTTGGATCTCCTTGCAGTCCAGGGGACTCTCAAGAGTCTTCTCCAACACCACAGTTCAAAAGCATCAATTCTTCGGTGCTCAGCTTTCTTCACGGTTCAACTCTCACATCCCTACATGACTACTGGAAAAACCATAGCCTTGACTAGATGGACCTTTGTTGGCAAAGTAATGTCTCTGCTTTTCAATATACTATCTAGGTTGGTCATAATTTTCTTTCCAAAGAGTAAGCCTCTTGCCGGGGTCCAGCCCCAGTGGATCCAGGGTAATTCGAAGGGGAGACGGAATCAGCATCTTAGAAAAGATTTAATTAGAAATATAAGATTAGGAAAGAATAGTGTAGTAGGAAAATTAGTGGAGAAAAGAGGATGAATAACTTGGTTTACACAGAAAGCTAATAAAGTTCCAAGACAAGGAACTTGCACCATCTACGTTAGGCCACCGGCGCCCACTTGAATAGCGGAGGGTGCCCTGCCTTGGGCTCCCTCTCACATGGGTCTTAGAAGCCAGGGCAAATAAGTGGACTTGGTGAGCCTCCGAGCTCCAAGAGATCAGCCTGAAAAGGAGAGGGAGGGAGAGGGAGAAAGAGAGAGAGAGAGATTCAACACGGGGGGAGCCAGATTTCCAAGAAACCAGTTCGAGAAGCTGGTCTGAGAAACTGGTCCATCCTTTATTGTTTGGGAAAGCTTTTATACTTTTGGTTGTACATAGAGATCAATGGATAATACAAAATTATGCAGTGTCAACAGCCTTGACTCTTATCAAGACCAGGCTTTCTCTCTGCATACCTAGCTGTATACATAAGTCTTAGGTGATTTACATCATCTTCTGGCCAGAAGGCCAATTAACATTTTACAGCCCTTTTCTGATAAGGGTAATAGTGTTGTTCTTCCCAAAGTCTGGTGCCACTCTCAGAAAGCACTAAATAAAGTTACATTCTTACACAGCAAGGACACAACAATTTATAACAAAGAAAGAGGAGTACAGTGATTTATAACAAAGAGAAAGTTCATTAACTCAAAAGTCTAGTATTGCTAACATCAAAACTACTATATTCCTATTTCTGCATACCATTTACATTGATTAATATCTTCCAGGTGCATAAAAGATAAAGGATACGGAGGCCTGGTGGCAAACTTTAACTCAACAATCAAACTAATTCTTAGCTCTGCTGCTGCTGCTGCTGCTAAGTCGCTTCAGTTGTGTCTGACTCTGTGTGACCCTGTATATAGCAGCCCACCAGGCTCCCCAATCCCTGGGATTCTCCAGGCAAGAACACTGGAGTGGGTTTCCATTTCCTTTCCCAGTGCATGAAAGTGAAAATTGAAAGCGAAGTTGCTCAGTCATGTCTGACTCTTTGAGACCCCATGGACTGCAGCCTACCAGGCTCCTCCATCTATTCTTAGCTCTAAAAGGCTCTATATCTTTAAGATGTTTTAAGCTTCGTGCCTCTCACGGTTGGGAGTTGTAAACAATCACAAGTTGTAAAAGTCCAGGGGAACCTGTCAGGCAAGTTAGAGAGCCATCAGAGGGATTTGAGCTGAAACATTCCTTTCATATGCAGGAGACCAGTTGGAGCTCTAAGTTAACTTTTTCCAGAGAAAGGTGGTTGGGGATACCCCCTGTAATGTCAGAAGAGTATAGTATAGCAGACAGTAAACAGATAGATTTTGATTTCAGAGTATATGCTCAGACAGAGGACCCCTTGAGACCTGACTCGCCTAGTCCATCAGGTCTCTCCACATTACCTTGTCATGGTTGGGATCTCCCGTGCTGGCTCCTGGCAGCATCTTTTAATTTCATGGCTGCAATCACCATCTGCAGTGATTTTGGAGCCCAAAAAAATAAAGTCTGACACTTGTTTCCACTGTTTCCCCATTTATTTGCCATGAAGTGGTGTGACCAAATGCCATGATCTTTGTTTTCTGAATGTTGAGCTTTAAGCCAACTTTTTCACTCTCCTCTTTCATTTTCATCAAGAGGCTTTTTAGCTCCTCTTTACTTTCTGCCATAAGGGTGGTGTCATCTGCATATCTGAGGTTATTGATATTTCTCCCAGCAATCTTGATTCCAACTTGTGTTTCTTCTAGCCCAGCGTTTCTCATGATGTACTCTGCATATAAGTTAAATAAGCAGGGTGACAATATACAAGATAAATATATTCACTTTTTTTACAGTAACATCAGTTAAGAGAGCTATTTGATCAAAAGAGCAGAAAATCCAAACAACATTGGCTTAAACAAATGTCTTTTTTTCTCATGTAATGAGAAATTTGGAGATTGGGGCTGTTGACATTGGTTCAGAGGCTTGGGCATTATTAGGGCCAGAATTCCTGTGATTCTTTTTTTTTTTTTTCCCTCGTGGTCTTAAGTTATGGTCACATTATAGCTACTGGAGCTCTAGACAATCTGTGGATGGGGGTGGGAAGAAGTCAAAGGAGAAAAGGTGGTGCCAGCAAATTTCTCTTTGCATCTCAGTGGGCAAAACACACCAAAGTCACTCCAAGTGTAAGGAAAACTGGAAAAAAAAAAAACAGTATTCAGCTTTCACATCCTCTATAGTAGAGGCAGCAAGGGAAATAGCTAGAAGTTGAATGAACCTGCAGTGTCTGAAATTAATATTAAAAATGACACTTTATCTGGTCAAATATTCATGAAAATATTGACCAATAGAATATATAGATATATCAGGCCTTCTTTTCACTCATGAACTCATCCTTCTGATTACAACCTATGTACATATACATCTCAGGTTCCAAAACTACACAGTATAGTCCTATTTTTGTGAAAAATAAACATGAACAAATAGGCATTCAAAATAATGTAGATTTGTTGTTGAGTTCCTAAGTTATGTCCAACTCTTTGTGACCCCATGGATTGTAGCATGCCAGGCTCCTCTGTCCATGGGGTTCTTCAGGCCATTTCCCTTTCCAAATACAGGGGAAGAGACACACACTAAAATATTGAGAGAATTATGCATCTTCCCCCTGTTATGTCACCTGATGCAAAGAGCCAACTCATTGAAAAAGACCCTGATGCTGGGAAAGATTGAAGGCAGGAGGAGAAGGGGATGACAGAGAACCAGATGGTTGGATGACATCATTGGCTCAATGGACATGAGTTTGAGCAAGCTCTGGGAGATGGCAAAGAACAGGGAAGCCTAGGTACTGCAGTCCATGGGGCTGCAAAGTTGGACACGATTGCAGAACAACAACCCCTTTTATACTGCTTCACTTTTTGTTTTACAATAAAACATATTAACTATGGCAACCCACTCCAGTATTCTTGCTTGTAGAATCCTCATGGACAGAGAGCCTGGTGGGCTACAGTCCATAGGGCTGCAAAGAATTGAACATCACTGAAGTGACTGAGCATGCACACAAGAAAAAAAGAATAATATATGTAGAAAATTAGTATCAAAAGTGTCAACTTTTATGAAAAAGGATATATATATATGTATAACTGAATTACTACTTTTCTGTACACCTGAAACTAACATAACTTTGTAAATTACTTATATTTCAATTTAAAAAAAGAAAATGAAAAAAGTTAACTTTTAAAAATATAAACCAATGAGAAATAATCTCCATTAACATTGGTATCAGTTCACTTTGGGCACTCAAGCATGTCTGACTCTTCGCGACCCCATGGACTGCAGCATGCCAGGCTTCCCTGTTCATCATCAACTCCCAGAGCTTGCACAAACTCATGTCCATTGAGTCAGTGATGCCATCCAACCTCTCATCAACCATCTCATCCTCTACCATCCGGTTCTCATCTTGCCTTCAAGCCTCCCCAGAATCAGGGTCTTTCCCAATGAGTCAGTTCTTCTCATCAGGTGACCAAAGTATTGGAGTTTCAGCTTCAGCATCAGTCCTTTCAGTGAATATTCAGGACTGATTTCCTTTAGGATGGACTGGTTGGATCTCCTTGCAGTCCAAGGGACTCTCAAAAGTCTTCTCCAACACCACAATTCAAAAGCGTCAATTCTTTGGTGCTCAGCTGTCTTTATAGCTCAACTCTTACATCCATACATGACTACTGGAAAAACCATAGCTTAGACTAGACATTGGTATAAAGCCTTTCAAATGGATACACAACACACTCACACATTTAACATATACTATATGTCAAAATCCTAATATATGATAGTGTTATCTCATGTAATCAAACAATTATGTGATAAAGTTACTACAGAGAATCTTTCATTCCCCATGTATTTATTATCTAATCCCAAAGTTAACAATGAACATGAAAGTAATGGTCATTAAAAAAATCACTAATGAACACACCACCAATAAACCCACTGCTTACTTGGATATCGTCCTCCACTCAAAAATTAGCACGTTTTTGTCTAGCACATCAATATCTTTGTGTTTATTTACTACTTTTGACTTACTAAGAATTTGATCTTAAGTAAGTTATTAACTCTCTGTGCCTTCGTTTTTTCATTTGATAATTGCAGATGTAGAGGTATCTGCTTCATGGAATATAAGTTTAAATGGACAAATATCTGGTTCATAGTAAGCCCTGTACAAGTGATAGCTTTAAAAATTATGACATGCTTAAATGTAATAAGGTTAAATAGACACTGGATACATGAACTCAGGCTAGGTAAGGGTTTGAGAGGAAAAAAAAAGGATTGTCAGCATACTGATGATGTTTAAAGTCACAGAACTGGAGAGAGGGAGTTTCTTTTTTTCTTTTCTATTATGGTTTATTACAAAATATTGAATATAGTTTCCTGTGCTATACAGTAGGACTTTGCTATTTATCCATTCTATATATAATAGTTTGCATCTGCTAATCCCAAACTCCCAATCTATCTCTCCTCCATTCCCCTCCTCCTTTGCAACCACAATTCTTGTTCTCTACATCTCTGAGTCTGTTTTTGTTTCATAGATAAGTTCATTTGTGTCATATTTTAGATTCCACATATAAGTTATATGGTCTTTTTCTTTCTTTGTTTAGTATGATAATGTCTAGGTCCATCGACATTGTTGCAAATGACATTATTTCATTCTTTTTCATTACTGAATAGTATTCTATTGTATACATGTATCACATTTTCTTTATTCATTCATCTCTGGTGGACATTTGTTTCCATGTCTTGGCTATTGTAAATGGTGCTGCTATGGGCACTAGGATGCATGTACTATTTTTAATTATAGTTTTGTCTGGATATGTGCCCAGGAGTGGGATTGCTGGATCATACAGCAACTCTGTTTTTAGTTTCTTAAGGAATCTCAATACTGTTTTCCATAGTGGCTGCACTGATTGATTGATATTTTTCCCACCAACAGTGTAAGAGAGTTCCCATTTCTCCATACCCTCTCTAACATTTGTTATTTGTAGACTTTTTAATGTTGGCCATTCTGACTGGTTTATGATATGTTGGATCATAGAAAAAGCAAAAGAATTCCAGAAAAACATTTACCTGTGCTTCATTGACTATACTAAAGTCTTTGACTGTGTGGATCACAACAAACTGTGAAAAATTCTTAAAGAGGTGGGAATACCAGACTACCATACCTGTCTCCTGAGAAACCTGTATGCACATTAAGAAGCAACAGTTAGAACCAGACATAGAACAACAGACTGGTTCCAAATTAGGAAAGGAGTATGATAAAGTTGTATATTGTCAGTCTTAATATTTAACTTCTATGCATGGTACATCATGGGAAATGCTAGACTGGATGAATCACAAACTGGAATCAAGATTGCCAGGAGAAATATCACCAACCTCAGATATGGAGATGATACCAATGAAAAACCTAGACAGCGTAATAAAAAGCAGACATCTCTTTGCTGACAAAGGTGCATGGTTTTTCAATAGTCATGTGCAGATGTGAGAGCTGAACCATAAAGAACACTGAGCACCAAAGAACTGATGCTTTCAAACTGTGGTGCTGGAGAAGACTCTTGGGAGTCCTTCAGACAGCAGGGAGATCCAACCAGTCAATCCTAAAGGAAATCAACCCTGAATATTCACTGGAAGGACTGATACTGAAACTGAAGTTCCAATAATTTGGCCACCTGATGCAAAGAGCCAACTCATTGGGAAAAACTCTGATGCTGAGAAAGATTGAGGGCAGGAGAAGAAGGAGACAACAGGATGAAATGGTTGGATGGCATCACTGATTAAGTGGGCATGAGTTTGAGCAAACTCCAGGAGACAGTGAAGGACAGGGAATCCTGGTTTGCTGCAGTCCATGTGGTTGTAAAGAGTCAGACATGACTGAGCAACTGAACAACGTTGTGACTGGCATAAGGTGGTATCTCATTGTAGCTTTGATTTGCATTACAAGAGGGAGTTTAGATGGAGATCAAATGCCTAGAAAGATAGATTCTTTAAGCATATTGGTCCCAAGTGGTAAGCACTGTATTTACTGAAACACTTAGTTAACTCTGCAGAACATCTTTGCTCCTGATATTTACTCAACATGTTAACTAATGTCTTTTCTATAAAGATTCAAGGGGGGAAAAAATCCCACCTTGAAGCTGTTCTAGGGAAAAGTTTCCTTTCCCTATGCATGAATTTATTTCCCTTTCCTGGACAACGGCAACTATGTAAACCACAAATTTAGTTTTGGGGATTAGTTCCCACAGTTTCAAAGCTCAACTGAAAATTCATCTGCAGTTCAATTCACTGATTCTAGGTACTAATAGTTCTTTACTCTTTTTAATGAATAGTTATTGTTTCTGTTTTCACTGTCTGATTTGATTTTGTAAGGTCACTCCAGATCCTTTGTGGCAAAGCGTTGGTGGAGGAGCAGAAGTGGAAAAACATTGCTGGAATAGAAGGATGGCACTGACGTGTGAACTCTGCATGCCCTCCTCCTCACTGTAGCTGGCTTCACTCACTGTCCTTCCCCGCCCCCTACACTGGCTTTCTCCTGGCTCTTTAGTTCAAAATTCTCCCACCATCAGGCTCCTGGGGTGTAATTCGAAGGACCACCAGATGGGTGGGGAGTTTACCTTCCCCCCACCCCCACCAGAGGCCTGAACTCAGTTCAGTTCAGTTCAGTCGTTCAGTCTTGCCAAACCCTTTTCAAACCCCATGGACTGCAGCATGCCAGGCTTCCTTGTCCATCGCCAAGTCCTGGATCTTACTCAAACTCATGTCCATCGAGTCGGTGATGCCATCCAACCATCTCATCTTCTGTCATCCCTTTGTCCTCCCGCCTTCAATCTTTCCCAACATCAGGGTCTTTTCCAAGGAGTCAGTTCTTCGCATCAGGTGGCCAAAGTATTGGAGTTTCAGCTTCAGCATCAGTCCTTTCAATGAATATTCAGGACTGATTTCCTTTAGGATGGACTGGTTTGAACTCCTTGCAGTCCAAGGAACTCGCAAGAGTCTTCTTCAACACCACAGTACAAAAGCATCAGTTCTTTGGTGCTCAGTTTCCTTTATAGTCCAACTCTTACAGTCATATATGACCACTGGAAAAACCAAAGCTTTAACGATGGACCATCGTTGGCAAAGTAATGTCTCTGCTTTTTAGTATACTATCTAGGTCAGTCATAGCTTTTATTCCAAGGAGGAAGGTCTTTTAATTTCATGGCTGCAGTCACCATCTGCAGTGATTTGGGAGCCAAAAAATATAAAGTCTGTCACTGTTTCCATTGTTTCCCCATCTATTTGCCATGAAGTGATGGGACCAGATGTCATGATCTTAGTTTTCTGAATGTTGAGTTTTAGCCAGGTTTTTCCCTCTCCTCTTTCATTTTCATCAGAGGCTCTTTAGTTCCTCTTTGCTTTCTGCCATAAGGGTAGTGTCATCTGCATATCTGAGGTTATTCATATTTCTCCTGGCAATCTTGATTCCAGCTTGTGCTTTATCCAGCCTAGCATTTCACATGATGTACTCTGCATAGAAGTTAAATAAGCAGGGTGACAATATACAGCCTTGATGTACTCCTTTCCCAATTTGGAACCAATCTGTTGTTCCATGTCCAGTTCTAACTGTTGCTTCTTGAATTGCATACAGATTTCTCAGGAGGCAGGTAAGGTGGTCTGGTATTCCCATCTCTTTCAGAATTTTCCACAGTTTGTTGTGATACACACAGTCAAAGGCTTTGGCCTAGTCAGTAAAGCAGAAGTAGATGTTTTTCTGGAACTCTTGTTTTTTCAGTGATCCAACGGATGTTGGCAATTTGATCTCTGGTTCCTCTGCCTTTCCTAAAACCAGCTTGAATGTCTGGAAGTTCACGGTTCATGTACTGTTGAAGTCTCGCTTGGAGAATTTTGAGCATTACTTTGCTAGTGTGTGAAATGAGTGCAATTGTGTGGTAGTATGAACATTCTTTGGTACTGTCTTTGGGATTGGAATGAAAACACCTTTTCCAGTCCTGTGTCCACTGCTGAGTTTTCCAGATTTGCTGGCATATTGAGTGCAGCACTTTCACAGCATCATCTTTCAGGATTTGAAATAGCTCAGCCGGAATTCCATCACCTCCACTAGGTTAACTAAACCAGCTCCCAAACCAGGGGGGTCATGAGTGTGGACAGGAAGCCCTCCAGGATTGGGGGAAGGGCTTTCCTAAGGCTTTGACTGCAGGAGAAAGCTCTGTGGGCTTTTTAAAATTATTTTTAAAAAGCTGAGTGCCAAAGAATTGATGCTTTCAAACTGTGGTGCCAGAGAATACTCTTGAGAGTCTTATGGACAGCAAGGAGATCAAACCAGTCAATCCTGAAGGAAATCAACCCTGAGTATTCATGGGAAGCACTGATGCTGAAGCTGAACTCCAATACTTTGGCCACCTATTGGGAAGAGCCAACTCATTGGAAAAGACCCTGACGCTGGGAAAGATTGAGGGCAGGAGGAGAAGGGGGCAACGGATGATGAGATGGTTGGATGGCACATGAGTTTGAGCAAGCTCTGGGTGATGGTAAAGGACAGGGAGGCCTGGCATGCTGCAGTCCATAAAGTCACAAAAAGTCAGACAAAATTTAGTGACTAAACAATAACAAAAGCAAAATAATTGCTTTTTGACTTCCCTGGTGGCTCAGTGGTAGAGAATCTGCCTGCCAATGCAGTAGTTGCACGTTCGATTCCTAGGTCGGGAAGATCCCTTGGAGAAGGAAATGGCAACCCACTCCAGTAGTCTTGCCTGGGAAATCCCATGGACAGAGGGGCCTGGCCGGCTACAGTCCATGGGGTCACAAAGAGTTGGCTGTGACTTAGTGACTAAACAACATAATCGTTTCACAATTCTGTGTTAATTTCTGTTGTACAATGTAATGAATCAGCTGTATATATACATATATCCCCTCCCTCCTGAGCCTCCTTCCCATGCACACCCCTATCCCACCCTTCCAGGTCATCACAGAGCACTGGGCTGAGCTCCCTGCATATACAGCAGCTTCCTACTCTCTATCTATTTTACATATGGTAATATATATATAACAATCTCCCAATTTGTCCCACCCTTCCCTTCCCACCATGTCCACTTGTGCATTCTCTACACCCGTGTCTCTACTTCTGCCTTGCAAATAGGTTCATCTGTACCATTTTTTCTAGATTCTACACATATCCATTAATATACGATACTTGTTTTTCTCTTTCTGACTTCACTCTGTATGACAAACTCTAGGCCCATCCATATCTCTACAAATGACCCAGTTTTGTTCCATTTTGTGGTTGGGTAATATTCTTTTGTATACATGTACCACATCTTCTTTATCCATTCCTCTGTCAAGGGACATTTCAGTTGCTTCCATATCCTGGTTATTGTGAACAGTGTTGCCCTGAATACTGGGGTGCATGTGTCTGTTTGAATTATGGTTTTCTCTCTGTATATTCACAGGAGTAGGATGCTGGATCATATGGTAGTTCTATTTTTGGGTTTTTAAGGAATCTCCATACTGTTCTCCATAGTGGCTGTGCCAATCTACATTCGCACCAACAGTGTAGGAGGGTTCCCTTTTCTCCACACCCCTCCAGCATTTATTGTTTGTAAGTTTTTTTGTTTTTAGTCTCTAAATCATGTCTGACTCTTTTGAGACCCCCATGGACTATAGCTCTCCAGGCTCTTCTGTCCATGGGATTTCCCAGGCAAGAATACCAGAGTGGATTGCCATCTCCTTCTTTAGGGGATCTTCCCGACCCAAGGATCGAACCTGTGTCTCCTGCACTGCTGCTGCTGCTGCTAAGTCGCTTCAGTCGTGTCCAACTCTGTGCAACCCCATAGACGGCAGCCCACCAGGCTCCCCCATCCCTGGGATTCTCCAGACAAGAACACTGGAGTGGGTTGCCATTTCTTTCTCCAATGCATGAAAGTGAAAAGGGAAAGTGAAGTTGCTCAGTCGTGTCCGACTCTTAGTGACCCCATGGACTGCAACCTACCAGCCTCCTCCACCCATGGGATTTTCCAGGCAAGAGTACTGGAGTGGGGTGCCATTGCCTTCTCCCTCCTGCAGTGCAGGCCGATTCTTTACCACTGAGCCACCAGGGAAGCTCTGTTTTTAAGTTTTTTGATAACAGCCATTCTGACCAGCTTACAGGCTAGTCCCCAAGCAATTCTGCGCCCATGATAGTGAAGGAGGCACAGGAGCCTAACGCTCAGGGTGGTAACCGGAAAAGCATGCCTGTCTGGGAGCTTTGCCAAGGCTGTTCTACCTGCCTGTGTGCCCTTCCCTGATGTGCCAACAGCTCCCCGCAACTCACCTGAGCAAATGCACTAAACTGGAGAGGACTTCCCCTTGTCTAAAGCCAAAACCACTTCCCTACTACCTCCTGTCCACTTGGATAGTCTCAATTCTGGATGGACTGAGTACCTGGGAGCTTTCACATCCCCAGATCTGGGTGTTGATTCAGCTGATCCCCAATGGGACCCTGGATGTTTCTGAGGGTCCACAGGGTGTGGGAGGTCTAATCTATACTCAGGTGGCAAACCACAGGTCTACCTCTTCACCCCTAACCCCTGAGCACTTACCACTAGATTCCACATCTTAAAATTGTTTATTTGTTTATCATCTGTCCTCCCTGCCTAAATAAGAGCTCCTTAGAGACAATAAGCCATGGCCATCTGGTTCCCCTCTATAGTCTCAGCGCTGGAAGGGGTCTGGGACTCAGCATGCACTTTAATAAACTGGTGTTCAATGAATAAATACAGGAATTGTTGGAGGTCTTAATATGTATTCATTGCTTTGATGATGAAAAATTATTCTAAAGTAAAGTCTTTAATCTCAAGCTAGGAAAAATAATTAAATCCAATATTATGGGGTCTTTAGGAGGCAAACACGTTTCTCCATTCTGATAGTGCTACACATGTAACCTGGTGTCCAGCAAACTGGCAATGGGTGATGAAAATTACAAAAGCATTCATCCCTTTGCTAGAAAAGCAATGAAAAAATGACTTTTTTTTTTGGCTTCACCTCCTGGCATGTAGGATCTTAGTTCCCCAACCAGGGATCTAACACAAGGCCACTGCTTTTGGAAATCAGAGTATTAACTGCTGGATCACCAGAAGTCCCAAATGATATGACTCTTTTTCTGACAGTGAAGTAATGAATAACCAAATTAACTGCAGAAAGGTTATGGAAAAATTCTATAACAGGGGATTTATAAGGCAGTGAAGCTATTCTGTACAATACTGAAATGGTCAGTACATGTCACTGTACATTCATCAAGATCTACAGGAAAAATGGACAGAAGACCCAGATAGACATTTCTCCAGAGCAGACATACACATGGCCAATAGGCATATGAAAAGATGCTCATCATCACTAATTATTAAAGAGATACAAATCAAAACTACAGTGAGGTACACCTCACACAAGTCAGAATGGCCATCATTAAAAAGTCTAGAAATAATAAATGCTGGAGAGGTGTGAGGAAAGGGAACCCTCTTACAGCATTGGTGGTGGTAATGTAAATTGGTGTAGCCACTATGGAGGTTCCCCAAAAAACTGAAACTATAGTTGCCATATAATCCTGCAGTCCCACTCCTGGGTATACATCTGGACAAAATCAGAACTCAAAAATATACATGCACGCTGGTGTTCATAGTGGCATGTTCATAACAGCAAAGACATGGAGACAACCTAAGTGCCCATCAACAGATGAGTAAATAAAGAAGATGCAGTGCATAGATTCAGTGGAAGATTAGTCATTAAGAAGAACAAAATACTGCCATTTGCAACAACATGGCTGGATCTGGAGATAATTATACTACACAAAGTAAATCAGAAAGAGAAGTACTATATGATATCACATACATGTGGAATCTAAAATACCACATGAATGAAACAGAAACAGACTCACAGACATAGAGAACAGATGTGTGGCTGCCAAGGGGGCAGGAGCTGGGGGTGGAGGAGGGAGGTACTGGGAGTGTGGGATTAGCAAATGAAAGCTGTAATTAATATAAACAACAAGTTCCTACCATATAGCACAGGGAACTATATTCAATATTCTGTGATAAACCATAAGGGAAAAGAATATGAAAAAGAATACATATATATGTGTAACTGAGTCACCATATATATGTGTATAACCGAATCACTTTGCTGTACAACATAAATTAACACAACACTATAAGTCAACTATATGTCAATAAAGTTTTTTTAAACCTATAGAAAGTGAACTCCAATGAAAACTATGACTTTAGATAATAATAATGTGTCAATATTGGCTCATCAATTGTAGCAAATGTAGCACCTGAATGCATGGTGATAACAGAAGGAACTATGGAGGGGGAATAAAGTGGTATACGGAAACTTTGAAGTTTCTCCTCACACTTAAGAAGTCAATTAGTAATAAATAAAATTTTAAGCTACAGCACAGTTTCTAAGCATGACTGCTGCTGCTGCTAAGTCGCTTCAGTTGTGTCCGACTCTGTGAGAGTCCATAGACAGCAGCCCACCAGGCTCCCCTGTCCCTGGGATTCTCCAGGCAAGAATACTGGAGTGGGTTGCCATTTCCTTCTCCAACACATGAAAGTGAAAAGTAAAAGTGAAGTCACTCAGTCGTGTCCAACTCCTAGCGATCCCATGGACTGCAGCCTACCAGGCTCCTCCATCCATGGGATTCTCCAGGCAAGAGTACTGGAATGGAGTGCCATTGCCTTCTCTGCTGGAAAAAATTTGAGAACCTAGTGATACAGAAATGATGAGGGACCTACTAAGATGGAACCACAATGTGAGCTTTTCGGAATACACAACAGTTTGTTTTTTTTATCTCATGCACATTGATATTATTTTAGACTCCACAGCCCTCCTCAAGAAGGTAGAGTTATCACCTTCACTCCCAAAAGAGACAGCAAGGTCAGGTGGAGAGATGGGAGGGCCACCTGCTGGTCCCTGAAACCTCAGGGGGCTTGGACCTGGTATCCTGACCCTAAGTCCATGATTCTTTCCACCCCATTATATCACACACAGAAAAGGGACACCAAATAGGATTGTCCCACTGCAAGGAAAGCAAGACAGTGCTGAACTTGATATATGCTGCTGCTGCTGCTGCTGCTGCTAAGTCGCTTCAGTCGTGTCCAACTCTGTGCGACCCCATAGACGGCAGCCCACCAGGCTTCCCCGTACCTGGGATTCTCCAGGCAAGAACACCTGAGTGGGTTGCCATTTCCTTCTCCAGTGCATGAAAGTGAAAAGTGAAAGTGAAGTCACTCAGTCGTGTCTGACTCTTAGCGACCCCATGGACTGCAGCCTACCAGGCTCCTCCGTCCATGGGATTCTCCAGGCAAGAGTACTGGAGTGGGGTGCCATTGCCTTCTTCAAACTTGATATATGAGAAATGCATAAAGCAGGACTCAAGGAGAAAATCTAAACTAACACTGAAACAGATTTTGAAGTTAAAGAGTGGTTAATACAATTCATGGCAAATAGATGGGAGGGAGTGGAAACTGTGACAGATTTTCTTTCCCTGGGCTCCAAAATCAATGTGGACAGTGACTGCAGCCACAAAATTAAAAGAGGCTTGCTCCCTGAAAGAAGAGCCATGACAAAACTAGAAAGCATATTCAAAAGCAGAAACATTACTTTGCTGACAAAGGTCTGTCTAGTCAAAGCTATGATTTTTCCAGTAGTCATGTATGGATGTGAGAGCTGGACCATAAAAGAACGCTGAGCACTGAAGAATTGATGGTTTCAAACTGTGGTGCTGGAGAAGACTTTTGAGAGTCCCTTGGACTGCAAGGAGATCAATCCAGATATTCACTGAAAGGACTGATGCTGAAACTGAAGCTCCAATACGTCGGCCACCTGATGTGACGTCACATCAGGTGACCTCACATCAGGTGGCCGACGTATTGGAGCTTCAGGTTTTATGCACTTGGCCCAGTTTATAATGATCATGTTTTAAAGAGACCCAAAGTTCAGGGTCCCAGGAGGCACTTTTCTTTAATTGGAGGAGAGTTGCTTTACAGTGTTGTGTTGGTTTCTGCCATTCAATGCCAATCAGCCATACCGGAAGGCACTCTTGCTGATGCTGAGACACCCTGTCTCCCCCCAAAACTTCTCTGTCCTCTCATCTTCCCGATGAGCATATCCTGTGGGCCNTCATGGCAAATAGATGGGAGGGAGTGGAAACTGTGACAGATTTTCTTTCCCTGGGCTCCAAAATCAATGTGGACAGTGACTGCAGCCACAAAATTAAAAGAGGCTTGCTCCCTGAAAGAAGAGCCATGACAAAACTAGAAAGCATATTCAAAAGCAGAAACATTACTTTGCTGACAAAGGTCTGTCTAGTCAAAGCTATGATTTTTCCAGTAGTCATGTATGGATGTGAGAGCTGGACCATAAAAGAACGCTGAGCACTGAAGAATTGATGGTTTCAAACTGTGGTGCTGGAGAAGACTTTTGAGAGTCCCTTGGACTGCAAGGAGATCAATCCAGATATTCACTGAAAGGACTGATGCTGAAACTGAAGCTCCAATACGTCGACCACCTGATGTGAAGTCACATCAGGTGGCCGACGTATTGGAGCTTCAGGTTTTATGCACTTGGCCCAGTTTATAATGATCATGTTTTAAAGAGACCCAAAGCTCAGGGTCCCAGGAGGCACTTTTCTTTAATTGGAGGAGAGTTGCTTTACAGTGTTGTGTTGGTTTCTGCCATTCAATGCCAATCAGCCATACCGGAAGGCACTCTTGCTGATGCTGAGACACCCTGTCTCCCCCCAAAACTTCTCTGTCCTCTCATCTTCCCGATGAGCATATCCTGTGGGCCTGGCCCTCAGACAGAGTCAGGATGCTAACTGGGGAATTCCTGCGCAGCACCACCCCTCCCTCAGCCTGTGTGCCTCCCCCCACCCCCAGGCTGGCGCTGCTGTACCTGCAGACTCAGGTGAATCTCCAATGATGGCAGCAGTCTGCCAGTCAGAAGGGCTTGTGAAGGATGACTCAGTACCAGCTGCAGGAGTGGCCTCATGATTCAGGCGGGCCTGGCTCCTTGCACGGTCATTGGAGAGGGGGACAGTGTTTTGGGGGATCCCCAGGTGATCTGGGAGAAAGAAGCTGAGGGTGGGTGGCTCCTGGCACCGGCCATGTCACTGGGTCCTGCCACCCACTGCCACACACTAGAGGGACAGGGAAGGAGCATTATGAAGGGGTGGCCACAACGACATCGAGGGTCACCACCACCACCATTTTAAAGAAGAGACTCAAGGGACTTCCCTGGTGGTGCAGTGGTTAAGAATCTGCCTTCCAGAATTTATTTGCAGGACAACAGTGGAGAAACAGACATGGAGAATAGACTTATGGACATGGGGAGAGGGGAGGAGAGGGTGAGATGAATGGAAAGAGTAACATGGAAACTTACATTACCATATGTAAAATAGATAGCCAATAGGAATTTGCTGTATGGCGCAGGAAACTCCAACAGGGGTTCTGTATCAACCTAGAGGGGTGGGATGGGAGGGCCATCTTCAAAGATGCTCACCTATTTCATTGTAAGAAAACACAACAGCGCACGTGGACATTTCTCCACGAACTCCAGTCAGCCAGTCTGCCAAAGCTAAAGACATCAGAGAGAGGGTGGGATATATGGAGAGAGTAACCTGGAAACATACATTACCATATGTAAAATGGACAGCCAGTGGGAATTTGCTGTATGACTCAGGGAACTCAAACCTGGGCTTGGTAACAACCTAGAGGAGTGAGACCGGGAGGGAAGTGGGAGGAAAGGTAAACCCATGGCTGATTCATGCTGATGTTTGGTAGAAAATAATGCAATACTGTAAAGCAATTATCTTTCACTTAAAAATAAATAAAATTTTTAAAAATAGATAACTTCAACTCAAAAAAATAAAAAATAAATAAAAGATGTCAGAGAAACTGAAGATTCGCCCACACTCACAGCCAAAGATGTCGTGAACCTAGGAGAAACGCAGGGAGGGTTCCACCAGCATGACTCAGCCTCTGCTCAAAAGCAAAGTGGGTTTCTTCCCCCCCGCTAAGTGTAATGACTGCTTTCCCCTGTATTGTCCCTCCAGAAAAGTACCAGACTTCTCACACCCGCACGCACACACACTCGTGCACATGCACACACACCGGTCTGCGTTCCAGGGGAGTGTGTCCGGCAGGAGGCGGCCATGCACACGCAGCTGTGAGTCCAGACCCAGGTTGGTGGGGGCTGCATGCTTGGGTCCCGCACCCGCCCTGCTGGGAGACGGCAGAGGCAGGGAAAAGACTCACCCCGGGATTCTAATTAAAGAAAGCTGATCTTCTGTTCCTCAAATAATCTGGGGGCAAAGCATGACATTTTTCCTGAATGTATCTATGGCATTTTTCTATTTGAAAAAGCATCTGCAAAAGCAAAAAAGGAAACAACGCTAAGAAACATTGTCTCCATTTTCAAGGGGAGGAGAATCCCTGTGGGGAGGGGAGAGGGTTGCCCACATCTGTAAATAGCCAACCTTGGAAGGAACAGCGAAGGAAACCATGTTTGTGCCTGTGTGTGTGGGTGGGGACGAACCTTCCAGAACTTCCGCATCCCTTGTGATGGCAGATGAAGGCTGCAGACCCCACAGGGACCCAGCTAGAAGGAGCTGCTCCCTGGGTCCACCACCACCGTGCACTTGTGGGAACACACACACACACACACACACACATTATATTCGTGTTTCACTGTGTTTATTTCCACTGCAGAAAAGGGAGGAGCAGAGGCTGGGGAAAGCACAAGAGCTGCTTTACCTTAGGTCTTTGTGTTTGTTGAGTTTGGAACTTGAGATCGTGTGTGTGTGTGTGTGTGTGTGTGTGTGTGTCCTCTCAATTGACTGCTGTCTCCTAAGAGATTCTGGCATCACTCTCTAATCTTCAGCAACAACCCACTCTCCTTCTGGGATACAGCACGCCATCCCCTCCCCACAACCCCGACACACACTCCACACACAGCACACACATCACCCTCACACCACGCACCACACGTGCGCATCACACACCCCTAGCCCTTGGGACACCTCCTGCAGCATCTGGTGCCGGGCGGGGCTCAGCTTGCAAAGCAGGTTAAAGTCAGGTCACAATGCGCCCGCTGACTGGAAGGGCCCTGACTTGGAAACCCCAGGATGCAGCGCCACCTAGAGGCTCCTCGGTAACAGTTTCCCAACTCGGGTAGAACAGAACACCAGGCGCATGGCATCTGGTGTGGGAGAGCCTGGGATGAGCTAGGAAAGAGCCTCGTTTCTTGCGAGGGCTGGGGAGCCGGGGCTGCCCCTTCGAGGTGCTGGCCGGGCCACCACGGCAGCCGGACGTGCTCCACACCCTGCGATTTTGTGACTCCCTCTTTTGTATATTTATAATTCCTTCAGAGTGCAGAAGAATTGATGCCTTCCAACTATGGTGCTGGAGAAGACTCCTGAGATTCCCTTGGACAACAAGGAGATGAAACCAGCCAGTCCTAAAGGAAATCAACCCTGAATACTCACTGGAAGAACGGATGCTGAAGCTCCAGTATTTTGGCCATCTGATGTGAACAGCTGATTCACTGGAAAAGTCCCTGATGCTGGGAAAGATTGAGAGCAGAACAGGGCAGCAGAGGATGAGAGGGTTAAATAGCATCACTGACTCAGTGGACATGAATATGAGCAACCTTGAGGACATAGTGAAGGACAGGAAAGCCACATGCTACAGTCCGTGGGATCACAAAGAGTCCAACACAACCTAGCAACTGAACAACAACAAACCAACTAGGACATATTGTATAGCACAGCGAACTCTGCCCAGTGATATGTGGCAGCCTGGATGGGAGGGGAGTTTAGCGGAGAGTGGATACGTGTATATGTATGGCTGAGTCCCTTTGCTGTCCACCTGAAATTATCACAACATTGTTAATCAGGCATACCCCAATACAAAATAAAAACTTTAATTTAAAAAAAAAGAATGCAGACTAAAATCATATGCCGCCTCCTGAATGCTCATATGGGGAACACCAAGTATTGGTGAGACTGTGAAGCAGCTGGACTCTTGTACCCCACACATGGGGGCATAAACCCAGTACCTGGGGAAACTGCGGAAGTCCAGCCCAGGCAGCCCTGGGCACCGTGGTCCCACTCCTGCTATACACCCAACACACACGTGGGCACACAGACCTGCTGCTCCGCCTCCAGGTGCATAAAATGAGGGCCTGGAGGACCTCAGCTCCCTCACTGGACCCTTCACTCCTGCAGCGGAAGATCCCCCCAGGTGCAGTGGCATCGCAGGTGTGGCCGGCCCTCTCCACCTGCCCTCTCTCCACCTCTCTCAAGGCAGCAGTCCTCCACCAGGGAGAGTTTGGCCCCAGGAGATATTTCTGGTTGGCAGCACCAGGGGAGGTGGGGTGCTGTGGCATCCAGTAGGTGGAAGCCAAGGGTACTGCTCAACATCTTCAAGGGCATAATGCAGCCCCTGCCAGAGCAGGACCATCTGGCCAAAATGCCAATAGCAGGTTGAGAAACAACCCTAAACGCCTAACTGTGGAGCAGTGGTGTGTAAATTGTTATTGCTTTTAAATAAATGGATGTTTTTATCTAAAATTTTAGAATAAAAAATTCTAAATAGAATTAATCAGATGAGAGGGTTAGATAGCATCATTGATTCAATGGACATGAATTTGAGCAAACTCCAGGGGACAGCGAA
>SJYQ01004622.1:28622-60292 GCA_006410935.1 Redunca redunca
CTCAGTCATGTCCGACTCTTTGCGACCCCATGAATCGCAGCACGCCAGGCCTCCCTGTCCATCACCAACTTCCGGAGTTCACTCAGACTCACGTCCATCAAGTCGGTGATGCCATCCAGCCATCTCATCCTCGGTCATCCCCTTCTCCTCCTGCCCCCAATCCCTCCCAGCATCAGAGTCTTTTCCAATGAGTCAACTCTTCGCATGAGGTGGCCAAAGTATTGGAGTTTCAGCCTCAGCATCAGTCCTTCCAATGAACACCCAGGACTGATCTCCTTTAGGATGTACTGGTTGGATCTCCTTGCAGTCCAAGGGACTCTCAAGAGTCTTCTCCAACACCACAGTTCAAAAGCATCAATTTTTTGGTGCTCAGCTTTCTTCACAGTCCAACTCTCACATCCATACTGGGTCGCTTCAGTCCTGTCCAATTCTTTGTGACCCCGTGGACTATAACCCACCAGGCTCCTCTGTCCATGGGATTCTCCAGGCAAGAATACTGGAGTGGGTTGCCATTTCCTCCTCCAGGGTATCTTCCTGGCCCAGGGATCAAACCCAAGTCTCTATGTCTCCTGCATTGGCAGGCGGGTTCTTTACCACTAGCACCATGTCAGTGTCCATTAAACAATATTAAGCTTCTGTTGAAATCCTGCCATGGCCTCAGGCAAAGATAAGAGGTCCCAGCTGGCCAAATGGCAGCCGCTAGAGAGGACACAGCAAGTGTCACCTTCCATGTCACCTTGGATCCAGCCTCGTGAGTCAGCAGAGGCTCCAAAGAAAACCCCCTTGGAAGACTCGAAATCAAGGCCCTCCCTGGGGCCACAGAGCTGCCTGGAAGGAAGCCCAGCAGACAGACAATTTATGGTTCCCAAGGGGGTAGCCGGGGGCCAGCTCTTCAGAGGAGGCTGTGTGAGCATGTGGGGTCACATATGGAAAGCGTCTCGGAGAGGAGGGGTGGGCATCTGGAGTGGGGACCAGGCAGGGCTGCACAGTTAACGGAAGCAGGAAGCCTTGTTAACAAGCCGGCAAAGCTGCACATGAGGCCCCAGGACTCCTGGAAGGAGGAGAATGCTCACATTCCAGCAACTTCTAGGTCAGATGCCTCAGAAAGCAACAGTGCAGAAACCCGCAAACTTTGAGTTGAATAAATGTCACTGTCTAACAGTGTGTGCTACGTCGCTTAGTCGTGTCTAACTCTTTGTGACCCCAGGGACTGTAACCCATCAGGCTCCTCTGTCCATGGGATTTCCCAGGCAAGAATACTGAAGTGGGTTGCCATTTCCTACTCCAGGGGATCTTCCCAACTCGGGGGTTGAACCCGCATCTGTTCTGTCTCCTGCATTGGCAACTGGGTTCTTGAGTCACCTAGAAAGTCCCACCATCTAACAGACCCTTGCAAGAGTGGTGTGACAGGGCTCAATTTGGAGCAGGCGACGGTAGAAGACACTGTGACCTGGGAGACCCCTCATCTGTCCCTTTCACTAGGAACCATTTCCCCTCATAAGAAACTGAGGCAGCAACTGAAGCATTCAAAATAACACAATCTTGCATTTCTCAACCAATAGGCTTCCCCAGCGGTCACTTTCTCCTTGGGAACAAAAACTCCTGAATCTTAAGAATGTCAGTGTCTCTGAGACTGGATGTTCCAGCTCTGCTGACACAGGAGAGCATCTTCCAGGAGAGGATCGCTTTTTCATCCTTGGTAATAATGAAAATTTCAAAGGAAAAATAATCCTTAAAAATAGTCTTAACAGTTAATGGCCACTTTGGTCTGATGCATACATATTGGGGGGCGGGGCATGTTTTTAATTGCTTCTGGGTCCTCGAAAAAAGAACAAAGAGTATTATTGAATAGACATTTAGAAAGAGCAGATTACCAGCTCCAGGTTCTGCAGCTTAAGTGAAGAAACTGTGGGGCAATACTGCCCCCTGGTGACCAACTTTTACTTTATTTCAGGGCGGTCCATCTAGAAACCAGTGCAGCTAATTTGCATCAATATAATCTGCAGAACAGGGCATGAAACAACAGACTGGTTCCAAATTGGGAAAGGATTACATCAAGGCTGTATATTGTCACCAAGTTTATTTAACTTATATGCAGAGTACATCGTGCAAAATGCCAGGCTGAATGAAGCACATAGTCAAAGCTATGATTTTTCCCATAGTCATATACAGATGTGAGACTGTAAAGAAGGACCATAAAGACCATATGTTGGACCGTAAATAAGGTTGAGTGCCACAGGATTGATGCTTTCAAACTGTGGTGCTAGAGAGGACTCTTGAAAGTCCCTTGGACAGCAAGGAGATCAAACCAGTCAATCCTAAAGGAAATCAATCCTGAATAGTCACTGGAAGGACTGGCTGAAGCTCCAATACTTTGGCCACCTGGTATGAGGAGCCGACTCATTAGAAAAAACCCTGATGCTGGGAAAGATTGAGTGCAGGAGAAGAGGGGGGCAACAGTGGAAGAGATGGTAGGAGGGCGTTACCAACTCATGGGACATGAGTTTTAGTGAAGGGCAGGGAAGTCTGGTGTGCTGCAGTCCATGGGGTCACAAAGAGTCAGACACAACTGAGTGACTGAACAGCAACAACAGATCTGCAGAAACAGAGGAATCCTATATGTTGCACCCCTGTTAGCGCCTTTGTACTCTTGCAGGAAGTAGGCATTTGCAGCACCATCTCTAAGTATGGAGAAATTTTAGAACCATGCCATCAGATTGTCACAGTGGCATTCCCAGGACTACTTAAGAAAATGTGGACCATTGATGTGGTAAGGAAGGTTTCGCCTCCATCCCAGCTTTTTTTTTATTTTAAACATTCCCCACAAATTAAGGAGCTGCAAATGCCCAAGGGATTAAAGTGTAAATTCCTTCCAGTTCATATAACTTACCTGGATTGTTTGCTGTAAAGAGACTGTTGTTCAGATAGTTTGTCTTCCTGACCGAGAACCCTGCAACAGAGAAATAGCTATCACCAGCCCTGCGTCATAGAAGGAGATGCAGCAAGAGTAACCATCCAACATCACTAAAGTTGCACAATTGGGCTGCAGTGCTGACGGGTAGGCACAAAGCTACTGGACTGTGAAACAACTAAGTCCATGGGCCACAACTACTGAACTGTGCTCTAGAGCCCGGGAGCCACATCTACTGAGCCCACATGCCACAAGTACTGAAGCCGGCTCCGTAAAGCCTGCGCTCTGCAACCAGAGAAGCCCTCACACCACAACCAGAGAGTAGCCTCCGCTCACTGCAACTAGAGAAAAGCCCGCACAACAACGGAGACCCAGCACAGCCGAAAGTAAATATACACATTTTTTTAAAGAACGAAACAGGAATGGAGGACAAAGAAAGTGTCGAACGAGTGGGCAGATTTCAGTGGCCATCAGTTATGTAAATCGGTAATAATAACCACTGGATCTTTTCATCTGTATGGAGAGACCTAAACCCCCAACTGATAATCCTATGTCAGAAGCAAGAACAGGCTGAATGTTCCCTAAGATCTGTGTATTATCTAGGAAGAGGGGGATGCTTTTCATTCATTTCAAAAATAGCTTAATTTCATATGTTTATAATTTCTAAAGTAACCACTAAAAGAACAAAAATAGTATAATTTACAAGCCAGTGAACTGGGAATAAATGGAACAATATAAGGAAGAACTGATAGATTCCAGAAAAGGCCAAAAAAAGAGAGAGAATACTGACAACATGAATAAGATGGCAGAAACAATCCAAATATAACAATTACATTAAGTGTAAATGGAGTAAATGCCTCACTTAAAAGGCAAAGACTCCATTTTTTCATCCAATTTACAAGAGATGCAGGGAAATATATATTTTTTATATATAAAATATATAATATAATATATGTAACATATATTTTATATAAAAATATATATATTCCCCTTCATCTCTTGTAAATTGGGTATATAGATATATACAAAAACTGAGCAAATGCTAATCAAAAGAGACTAAATGTCCCTAATTAATATCAGATAAAATAATATCATTAAGCCTTGAGAAAGAAGGAAATCTTGCCTTTTGCAGAAGTATGAGTGGCCCTTGAGGGCATTATGTGCTTAGTCACTCTGTCATGTCTCACTCTTTGTAGCCCCATGGACTGTAGCCCACTGGGCTCCTCTGTCCATGGGATTCTTCAGGCAAGAATACTGGAGTGGGTTGCCATGCCCTCCTGCAGGGGATCTTCCCAACCCAGGACTGAACCCAGGTCTCCCACACTGCAGACGGATTCTTTACCACCTGAGCCACCTGGGAAGCCCTGAGGGCATTCTGTTAAGTGAAATCAGTCAGAAAAAGAATGGCAAATACTGTATGTTCTCATTTTTATGGGGTATTGAAAAGGCCAAACCTGAAAAAATAGCAAGTAAAATGGTGGTTTCCAGGGCCTGGTGTTGGGAGAAACAGGAAATGTTGGTCAGAGAGTACAAACTCCCAGCTTTAAGGTGAATACATTCTGGGATGAAATTGACATACAGTGACTATAATTAACAATACTGTATTACACACTTGAAAGTTGCTAAGAAAGTAGATCTCAAATGTTCTCACTACAAAAAAAAAAAAAAACAAAACAAAGTGTCAGGACTTTCCTGGTGGTCCAGTGGCCAAGACTCCATGCCCCCACTGCAGAGCACTGAGGTTCCATCCATGGACAGAGAACTAGATGCCGCATGCCACAACTAAGACTTGGGGCAGACAGATAGATAGACAATTTTTTAAAAAGCTTTTTAAGCGTAAGGGGGTCTTCCCTGGTGGTCCAGTGGTTAGTGATCCGCCTTCTAGTGTAGGGGGAGCGGGTTCCGTCCCTGACTGGGGAGCTAAGATCCCACATGACTCAAGGCCAAAAAACCAGAACATAAAACAGAAGCGATGTTGTAACAAATTCAATAAAGACTTCAAAAATGGTCCACATTAAATTTTAAAAAAAGGGGTAAGGGGAAAGAGGGGAAAAGGACCCTTTTTAAAAAATGTATAATAAGTGAGGAGATAGATGGGTTAGCTAGCCATTTTTGTGGTAATCATTTGCAATATCTACATGTATAAATCATATTGTAACCTTGAACTTGCATGTATTGTATGTCAATGATACCTCAGTAAAGCTGAAGGAAAATAGAAGTAGTGGATGAAAGCTTAAAAGAATATTAAATAAAACATAATTTTAGTCCAAGGCATTTTTAAAGTAAGATAAGATTGCTAGGGGGACTTTTGGGGCAGCGTTCATGGTTTGACTGAGATGTTCACAAGAACGTGTCCACTCGGGGCTGTAGGCTTAGGATCTGTGTACTCTCTGTACAGAGGAAGTGGGGGCTGCTCTGGCCACTCAGGCTTCAAATCTCATTCCTTCCCCCCAGTGGCTAAAAAAGGACTTTAACTTAAAGTCAGACTTGCACGTGGTGAAAAGGCAGTGTCTATTCTAGGGCCTGAGGTTTTGGATCCTAGACTCTCCCCTCATGTGTCCCTGATATGCCTTGCATTACGACTTCTCTGCTGGATCAGATGGTAAAGAATCTGCCTGCAATGCAGGAGACTGGGGTTGAATCTCTGGGTCAGGAAGATCCCCTCGGAAAGTGAATGGCTATCCTTCCCAGTTTTCTTGCCTGGAGAATTCCAAGGACAGAGGAACCTGGCAAGCTATAATCCATGGCATCGCAAAGAGTTGGGCACGACTGAGGGACTGACATACACACCGCTTGTCTGGCTTTGCCTAATTAAAACTTTTGCCTACTTGAAACAGCTAGATTTATGTGCCAGCCGCATGTGACAATCAGGGACAAACCCTCACACCCCCTGCCCAAGAAAAAAAAAAAATACTAAAAGTGAAAAATGAAGGTGAAATTCGCTCAGTCATGTCCGACTCTTTGCAACCCCATAGATTATATGGTCCATGGAATTTTCCAGGCCAGAATATTGGAGTGGGTAACCTTTTCCTTCTCCAGGGGATCTTCCCAACCAGGGATCAAACCCAGGTCTCCCACATTGCAGGCAGATTCTGTACCAGCTGAGCCACCAGGGAAGCACAAGAATACTGGAGTGGGTAGCCTATCCCTTCTCCAGGGGACCTTCCTGACCCAGGAATCCCACGGGGGTCTCCTGAATTGAGATGGATTCTTTACCAACTGAGCTATCAGTTCAGTTCAGTCACTCAGTCGTGTCCAACTCTTTGCGACCCCATGAATCGCAGCACGCCAGGCCTCCCTGTCCATTACCAACTCCCGGAGTTCACTCAGACTCACGTCCATCGAGTCAGTGATGCCATCCAGCCATCTCATCCTCGGTCATTCCCTTCTCCTCCTGCCCCCAATCCCTCCCAGCATCAGAGTCTTTTCCAATGAGTCAGCTCTTCGCATGAGGTGTCCAAAGTACTGGAGTTTCAGCTTTAGCATCATTCTTTCCAAAGAAATCCCAGGGTTGATCTCCTTCAGAATGGAGTGGTTGGATCTCCTTGCAGTCCAAGGGACTCTCAAGAGTCTTCTCCAACACCACAGTTCAAAAGCATCAACTCTTTGGTGCTCAGCCTTCTTCACAGTCCAACTCTCACATCCATACATGACCACAGGAAAAACCATAGCCTTGACTAGACGGACCTTAGTCGGCAGAGTAATGTCTCTGCTTTTGAATATAGGTTGAATATATCTAGGTTAGTCATAACTTTTCTTCCAAGGAGTAAGCGTCTTTTAATTTCATGGCTGCAGTCATCATCTGCAGTGATTTTGGAGCCCCAAAAAATAAAGTCTGACACTGTTTCCACCGTTTCCCCATCTATTTCCCATGAAGTGATGGGACCAGATGCCATGATCTTCGTTTTCTGAATGTTGAGCTTTAAGCCAACTTTTTTGCTCTCCTCTTTCACTTTCATCAAGAGGCTTTTTAGTTCCTTTTCACTCTGCCATAAGGGTGATGTCATCCGCATATCTGAGGTGATTGATATTTCTCCCGGCAATCTCGACTCCAGCTTGTGTTTCTTCCAGTCCAGCGTTTCTCATGATGTACTCTGCATAGAAGTTAAATAAGCCCGGTGACAATATACAGCCTTGATGTACTCCTTTTCCTATTTGGAACCAGTCTGTTGTTCCATGTCCAGTTCTAACTGTTGCTTCCTGACCTGCGTACAGATTTCTCAAGAGGCAGATCAGGTGGCCTGGTATTCCCATCTCTTTCAGAATTGTCCACAGTTCATTGTGATCCATACAGTCAAAGGCTTTGGCATAGTCAATAAAGCAGAAAGAGATGTTTTTCTGGAACTCTTTTGCTTTTTCCATGATCCAGCGGATGTTAGCAATTTGATCTCTGGTTCCTCTGCCTTTTCTAAAACCAGCTATCAGGGAAGCCCAAAAGTGAAAAATAGACTTTTCTAATAAAATCAGATTTTAAACCCCTATTTATACAAAAATCTTTCTAATGAGATATACATACAAAAAAACATTCTAACCTATTGACTTTATAAAGTGATTGAAAAGTGCATAATTTGTGGATTGGGCAGCTGTGTGCCTTGGTTCTCCTCTCATTTCATGAGCAGGAAAAATGAGGTCAGGAAATTCGGAGCCTGAGCTCTACGTGGGAGGTCCTCAGCACCACAGGTGAGCCCCTAGCTGTCTGTCTGCCTGCTGACTTCCTCTGTCATCAGCCAGTAGGAGAAAGACCTGCTTTAATTGTCTACAATGAGCCAAGCTAGCCGAGCTCTTAGTAGGCAGGATGTGTTGAATGCTCGTAACAATGCTCTAAGGTGAGTGTTATGCTTACTTTAGCGATGCCCAGCCCCCAGTATCTGACAGTAGTACTGCAGGTGCCCCAGGGAGCATGGTCCTCCCTCTGTAGGAACTACAATATCAACACGTTTAACTAACACCAGCATCAATTGTGCTGTAGGTGACTGTCTCCAGGTACCTGTCTGGAGATGTAGGAAAATGCTCAGACAACATGACGAGTACCCTCAGGGAAACAATGTGGATGCTTCAGAGCCTGCTGGTTTCAACCAGCTGGGAGGGAGACCAGGGGTCTTTGGGGCACCTGGATGGAGGTGGTGGAGCCCAGAGAGTGAGTGCCAGCATCCTCTTCTTCCTCTGTGTCCTGCCAGAGCCCAGGTTTCCAAAAAAGCAGAAAGATACAGCAGAAAAAAGCTTTTGTACAGGACTAATTAATATTTTGGACCCCATGGACCACCAGGCTCCTCTGTTTCTGGGATTTCCCAGGCAAGAATACTGGAGTGGGTTGCCATTTCCTTCTCCAGGAGATCTTCCTGACCCAGGGTGAACCCATGTCTCTGCGTCTCCTGCATTCGCAGGTGGATTCTTTACCGCTGAGCAACCAGGAAAGCTCAGCTAAACCCAAGTGTAAATCCTGACTCTGGCACATGCTAGTTGATGATAGACAAGTTACTCTCTGATCTGCACTTTTCTCAATCATAAAAATGAGGAAACGCTTACCTTAGAGAAATGTTACGAGCATTCAATACATCTGGAATACCAGGAGCTCGGCTCATTGTAGACAGTTAAAGCAGGTCTTTCTCGTACTGGCTGATGACAGAGGAACCCAAAAGACAGACAGACAACCAACCAGCTTTCCTGAGGGTCCCCACACCCCCTTGGGGATCTTTCCAGCCTAAAGACCGCTCCCCTCCAAACCCAGTCCACGTCCCCAGAGCGATTCCTGCCCGCCTGCCTGCTTTCTGAAATCCTGGAAATGTTCTGTATTTCCACCATGCAAAAACCACGTGGAGCTACTGAGCCGGGGGATGTGACCAGAGCAATGGAGGAACTGAACTCTCCATTCCCTTCATTTCACAGCAAAGAGCCACATCCGACCAGTGGCTTCTGTGCAGAACACTGAGTCTTTACAAGCTCCAAGAGACCCACTTAGTTGCTGGAATGGTCAGATGAACTCCAAGTAAGGGCACCCCAGCATTGATTAAGCAGCTCTTCCATCTGAAGTCTGCATGAATTGCTGGATTCCAGGACTGGGATTACAAACATCAGATAAATATTTATTTTTGCACTTCCATAAAGCAAGCTGTCCTGATTGGACATAAAACCCAAGCCCTAGTGGAGCCGTTTTGATTCATGGGATAATTCTAAAATATATTTTGTTTCTCTTTTCATTGTTTCATACCCTACATGTCCACCACACATTTGCACACATGTGCATGCAAAACCTAACACACTTAGCACTTTGATATCCCAGACTCTTTCTCCATCTGCTGTTCAGCTGGTGGCCAAGGCTGTTGAAAGGGCAGGGAGCTGGGGTCCTGAAAGCTCCAACTGGACTCCCCAAGAAAAGCTGGGGAGGGCGTGTCTGCTCTGCCTCCTCCTTCAACCCCAGCACCTGCACCACCTTCCAAGACTGGCCTGGGGCAGAAGGTGCTTCCTGGGAATCAGAGTAACTGCAATAAATAGATTTCTAACTTATTTCCATTGTCATCAAAGAAAATGCTATATTTGATGCTGTTTAGTTACTAAGTCGTGTCTTTGTGACCCCATGGACTATAGCCCACCAGAATCCTCTGTCCATGGTATTTCCCAGGCATGACTGCTGGAGTGGGTTGCCATTTCCTTCTCTAGGGAATCTTCTTGACCCAGTTATCGAACCTGCGTCTCCTGCTTGACAGGCTTTACCACTGAGTCATCTGGGAAGCCCAGGATAGTAATCATTTATTTTGAAAACATACCCTGTACATTTGAAAACAAAGAGTATTCTGCTGTTGTTGGATGAAGGGTTCTACAGGTGTCAATTAGGTCAAATTTTTTGAGAGTGCTGTTCACGTTTTCTATTCTGATTTTATGCCTACTTGTTCTATTACTGAGAGAAGAGTATTAAAATGTTCAACTCTAATTATTGGTATTTCTGTTTCTCATTTCGGTTCTGTCAGTTTTTACTTTATGTATTTTGGAGCTCTCTTTTAGGTACAAATAGATTAATAATATTTCACTTATTCCTGCTATATGACACTTTCATCATTATGAAATAGTCCTCTTTGTCTCTAGTAATATACATTTACTTAAAGACTTTTATCTGGCATTAATAAAAATCACTCATCTTCCTTATGATTATTGTTTATACGTTTGCATCAGGTACATTTTGTCATCCTCTTACTTCAACCTTTTGGTGTCTTTGAACTTAAAGTGATGTTTTGCAGACAACATATCTTGCTTTGTCCCAGTTTAACAATTTCTGTCTTTTGCCTGGAATTTTTAGTTCATTCCCATGGTAATGTCTGCCTTTTGCTATTTTTTTTTCCTATTTGTCTCCTCTTTCTCTCTCTCTCCTTTATGTATTTATTTGGCTGTGCTAGGTTTTAGTTGCAGCTCGTGGATCTTTGATCTTTGTTTCAGCATGCAGGTTCTTTAGTTTTGGCATGTAGGCTGCAGTTCTCCAACCAGGGATCAAACTTGGGTTCCCTGCATTGGGAGCATGGAGCCTCAGCCGCTGAACCACTGGGGAAGTCCCTTCTCTCTCTTTTTAATGCCTGCTACTGTAAAGAAATGGCAATCCACTCCAGCACTCTTGCCTGGAAAATCCCATGGATGGAGGAGCCTGATAGGCTACAGTCCATGGGGTCACAAAGAGTTGGACACGACTGAGTGACTTCACTTTCACTGTTGCACTCAATAACCTCAGATATGCAGATGACACCACCCTTATGGCAGAAAGTGAAGAGGAACTAAAAAGCCTCTTGATGAAAGTGAAAGAGGAGAGCAAAAAAGTTGGCTTAAATCTCAACATTCAGAAAACGAAGATCATGGCATCCGGTCCCATCACTTCATGGGAAATAGATGGGGAAACAGTGTCAGACTTTATTTGTTTGGGCTCCAAAATCACTGCAGATGGTGACTGCAGCCATGAAATTAAAAGACACTTACTCCTTGGAAGAAAAGTTATGACCAACCTAGATAGCATATTCAAAAGCAGAGACATTACTTTGCCNCTATTTCAAGTTAATACTGACTTACTTCAAATACAATACATATAGAAATCTTACATTTTTGTAGCTCCATTCCTTTTGTGATGTTTCTGTGCTATGGAGTGTATATACGTGTGTGTGTGTGTGTGTGTCTTTATCTGTTAAAGCCCAACAAAGTGGAATTAGAGTTTTTGCTTTAGATATTTCCTATTTTAAAGTGAGAGGAAAAAAAGAAACATTTTACATATACATATATTCTCCACATTTCCATTTTGAGTATTCTATCCTTCTCATATCTGTGTTACTATCCAGGTTACCAGCTGATATTTCTCTTCAGCAGTTCTTTTAGCACAGGTCTGCTTGTAGGAGTTCAACAGTGACCAAGTGAAGGAATGAATGGTTAAGGAAGCAGAGATGTGCCTGCAAACAAGACTCTCTGCTTGGGCAGGGCATGCCTGCAAACAGGATGTTCTGCCAGGAAGCCTGTACACAATATCCAAGGTTACTGGTCCGCTCGCATAGGAGGGAACATGCCCCCCTTAGAGATAAGGAGGAGGATGGAATTCTGGACAGGCTTCTCAGTAAACACCTCAAGGTCACTTCTCTTTGTTCCCCTGCCTTTGCTTACATTTAGCTTTTTTGCCCTTATTTGGTAAAGTATGTACTTCTTAGCTTCTTGGAATGTGTCCAGCACTGGGGGTATAAAATAAACCACAAGGAGGGCTGAAGAGACTTCTTCTCCCTCCGGCCAGAGTTGTGTGTCTTGTCTGTCTTTTGTGTGTGTCTTGTCTTTGTGTCATTTCACTCGCAACACTGCTAGCAACAAATTCTCTGTTTTAATTTTAAAGTTTTTTTCTCTCTCTCTCTTAACCTAGAAATGACTTGATTTTTTGTCTTCAGTCTTGAAAGATAGTTTTGTTGGTTAGAGCTTTTTATTTTCTTTTAGCACTTTGAAAATGTCATTAAATGGAATAGGAAACCACTGAAAAGAATAGGAAGCCACTATTCTTTCACTGAAAATGCAGTAAATCCACAAAGTATCTTAGGCTGTCAGTGTCTTTTGGCTTTTATTATTTCTATGAAAAGTTAACAATAAATCATATTGTTGTTCCCTGTGTATAATGTAAATTTTTCTTTTCCTCTCTTAAAAATTACTTTTTTACTTCTGGCTTTTGGCAGTTTGATCATGAAGTGTTTTCTTTTTGTTCTTTGGATCATATCATTCTATCAAAGTCAGGGATTCTTCCTTCTCACATTTCAAATAAATTCATCCCATGAATTTTTCATGTTTAAGGGCTTCCCAGGTGGCACTAGTGGTAAAGAACATGTATGCCAATGCAGAAGACACAGAGATGAGGGTTCAATCCCTAGGTCAGGAAGATTCCTTGGAAGTGGGCATGGCAACCCACTCCAGTATTCTTGCCTGGAGAATCCCATGGACAGAGGAACCTGGCAGGCTACAGTCCATAGGGTCACAAAGAGTCAGACTTGACCAAATCAACTTAGCATAGCACACAGTGAATTTTTAAGTTCTAGAATTTCCATTTTCTTCTTTTTTCCATTTCTCTGTTGAGATTCCTCATTTGTTTATTCATTGTTAGCACAGTTTACTTGAATATGTTGAATATATTTTTAATAGCTTCCTTGAACACTTCATCTGCTAGAAGTACTCTCCAAGCTGACTCAGAGTCAGTTTCGATTATTTCCCTCCTTCCTTCTCTCCCTGGGGATGCAAACAATTTTACTGTTTCTATGCATGTCTACTGTGTCTTTATTTAAGACCAGACGTCACAGGCAATACGTCGCAGCAATTCTGGATTCTGTTTCACTATTCTGAGGGCTCTACGTTTTAGTTGACAAGCAACTTGCCTGGATTCAACCTGCAAGTCTATCTCACTTCCAATGGACAGCCACTGATAACTCTTCTCATTTCTCTTTTTGAAGGGAGGAGGGCTCTGATTCTTAGGGGTTTCCCTTTCACCTGCATAATTTTCTAGCAAGGCAATGATTTAGTCAGAGATTATGCTCAGACACCTCAAGCCAATAAGTCGCCCACTCTCTCTCTGATACCTAAGCTGTGTGTGGACTGAGGGATGCTCTCAAAAGTGCAGAAAATTCTCACATCTCTCAGGCTTTCAATTTTTGCCAGAACCCCTGAGTTTCCTGAGTACCTGCGTAGTTGAGCAGTCAACCAGGGATCCATACAAAGATTTCTATCTGCTCTTCCTTGGCTCTCTCACTCCCAAATCTCACCTTTAAATTTCTAGCTGCTATGTCAACTTCCTGAATCAAATCTGCCAAACTCAGTTGACAAAAGTGGCAAGTTTTCACCACCCAAGTTGGGTGAGATGGGAAAGCCTCCAGAAAGAAGGCCATAGACTTACCATTCTTACCCACTGCTGTAGCAATTTTCATGGGTAAATTCTGCTTAACTTATTGCCTATCTTTAAACCACTAGACCATTCAGGTATGACCTAAATCAAATCCCTTATGATTATACAGTGGAACTGAGAAGTAGATTTAAGGGCCTAGATCTGACAGAGTGCCTAATGAACTATGAAATGAGGTTCGTGACATTGTACAGGAGACAGGGATCAAGACCATCCCCATGGAAAAGAAATGCAAAAAGCAAAATGGCTGTATGGGGAGGCCTTACAAATAGCTGTGAAAAGAAGAGAGGTGAAAAGCAAAGGAGAAAAGGAAAGATATAAGCATCTGAATGCAGAGTTCCAAAGAATAGCAAGAAGAGAAAAGAAAGCCTTCTTCAGCGATCAATGCAAAGAAATAGAGGAAAACAACAGAATGGGAAAGACTAGAGATCTCTTCAAGAAAATTAGAGATACCAAGGGAACATTTCATGCAAAGATGGGCTCNGCAGAGACATTACTCTGCCGACTAAGGTCCGTCTAGTCAAGGCTATGGTTTTTCCAGTAGTCATGTATGGATGTGAGAGTTGGACTGTGAAGAAGGCTGAGCACCAAAGAATTGATGCTTTTGAACTATGGTGTTGGAGAAGACTCTTGAGAGTCCCTTGGACTGCAAGGAGATCCAACCAGTCCATTCTGAAGAAGATCAACCCTGGGATTTCTTTGGAAGGACTGATGCTAAAGCGGAAGCTCCAGTATTCTGGCCACCTCATGCGAAGAGTTGACTCATTGGAAAAGACTCTGAGGCTGGGAGGGATTGGGGGCAGGAGGAGAAGGGGACGACCGAGGATGAGATGGCTGGATGGCATCACTGACTCAATGAACGTGAGTCTGAGTGAAGTCCGAGAGTTGGTGATGGACAGGGAGGCCTGGCGTGCTGTGATTTATGGGGTTGCAAAGAGTCAGACATGACTGAGTGGCTGACCTGAACTGAACTGAATCATTTTCCAGTGACCTGAAATGATTGTCTTTAATAATCTTGCCAGTTTTGTACTAATTTTCTACCAAGGAAAGTCACTTGATTTTCTTTCACCATCATTACCAGAAGTAGCCCCGAGATTTTATCCTAAATGGAACAGGAAGTTACTAAAAGGACTCAAGCTGCAAAATGATAGAAATCAGTTTTGTATGCTTAAGTTCACATTCTGATTGTTGTATGGGAAATTCACTGGTGGAAGCGAGTTCCAATCAGGATGTATTTAGGGACAAGTCACAAGAAACACCAGAGAAGGCAATGGCACCCCACTCCAGTACTCTTGCCTGGAAAATCCTATGGATGGAGGAGCCTGGTAAGCTGTAGTCCATGGGGTCGCTAAGAGTCAGACACGACCGAGTGACTTCACTTTCACTTTTCGCTTTCATGCATTGGGGAAGGGAATGGCAACCCACTTCAGTGTTCTTGCCTGGAGAATCCCAGGGACGGGGGAGCCTGTGGGCTGCCATCTATGGGGTCACACAGAGTTGGACACGACTGAAGCGACTTAGCAGCACAAGAAACACAACACATTCAACTAAAACAATGAAAGTAATTTTGTTGTTATTGTTCAGTCGCTAAGTTGTGTCTAACTCTTTGTGACCCCATGGGCTGTAGCATGTCAGCTTTCCTGTCCTTCACCATATCCTGGAGTTTGCTCAAATTCATGTCCATTGAGTCGGTGATGCCATCCAACTATCTCATCTTCTCACCTCCTCCTCCTGTCCTTCATCTTGCCCAACATCAGGGTCTGTTCCAGTGAGGCATCTCTTCGCATCAGGTGGCCAAAGTATTGGAGCTTCAGCAGCAGTCCTTTCAATAAATATTCAGGGTTGATTTTTCTTTAGGATAGACTGATTTGGTCTCCTTGCAGTCCAAGGGACTCTCAAGAGCATTCTCCAGCCCCACAGTTCAGAAGCATCAGTTGTTCGACACTCAGCCTTCTTCATGGTCCAACTCTCACATCCGTACATGACTACTGGAAAAACCATAGCTTTGACTAGACAGACCTTTGTTGGCAACAAAGTGATTTGTTGGCACATAACCAAAAGTAGGACAATGCAGATGGAGCCAGATATTCATGATGTCTTTAGAATGGCAGTTCTGTTTCTCTGGGATGCCCCCCTGGTCTGTCTCAAGCAGTCACGGGAGTGAGGTATGTGTCAGGAGCCTCCAGGTTCATATTTCTCCATTTATATCCAAGAAGAAGAATCGTCTCTTTCCTCAGCCACTGAGGCAGAGCACTGGGCTTTTCTCTGGTCGGGTCCACATGCTCACTGCTAGACTAATGACCGTGACCAAAGAGTTCAGTGTGCAAAAGACTCTGACTGATCAGGATTGATCAGACCACAGAGCTGGGAATTTCTGGATCTCAGTAGAAAGGGGGAGGGTTCAGTGGTGGCTGAGGAGGCTCCAGGGTGCCAGGGGGGAGAAGCCCTGGCCCTGTTCTTCATTACCAGCGCACTAGTCAGGGTCACACCATTGTTGTTGCCGTTGTTCAGTCACAGGCACGCAAACAGTGTCTGACTGTTTGTGACCCCATGGGCCATAGCCCGCCAGGCTCCTCTGTCCATGAGATTATCTTGGCAGGAATACTGGAGCAGGTTGCCCTTTCCTTCTCCAGGGGATCTTCCTGACCTGGAGATCAACCCCCCATTACAAAATCCTGCATTACAGGCAGATTCTTTCCCACTGAACCACCAAGCAAGCCCCATTTGTCAGCTTGGGCAGTTATGACAAAATACCACAGACTGGGAGACTTAACAAAAAGTTTGTTTTCTCACAGCTCTGGAGACCAGAAGTCCAAGATCAAGGCATCAGCATGTGCGTTTCTGTGTGACAAGTCTGCTCGGCTTGTAGATGCCACCTTCTCCCTGTGTTTGTACACAGCATTTCTCTGGGCTTCCCTTGCAGCTCGAATGGTAAAGCATCTGCCTGCAAGGCAGGAGACCCAGGTTCCTGCCTGGGTAGGGAAGATCCCCTGGAGAAGGAAATGGCAACCCACTCCAGTACCCTTGCCTAAATTCCATGGACAGAGGAGCCTGGTGGGCTGCAGTCCATGAGATCACAAACAGTCGGTCACAAAAAGTCACTGAGTGACTTGACACTCACACTCACTCATGTGGAAAGAGAGACCTCTAGAGTCTCTTCTTCTTCTCCCAAGGATACCAGTCTTTGTGGGTTAGAGCCCACCTCTGTGACCTCATTTAACCTTAATTATCCTCAGAAACTCAATCTTCAAATACAGTCACATCGAGGGTTAGGGCTTCAGTGTACAAATTCAGGGTTGGTGGAGCAGGGACAGAATTCAGTTGATGACAGCAGAGAAGGAGCAAGGCTTTGGACCGCCAGTGCTCTCCTCTGCTCTGGCCAGTATCACTGCAGAAGATTCCACATGCATGGAGCAACTAAGCCGAGTGTGGCAACTACTGAAGCCAGGGGCTCACAAGGAAGGGACATACTAGGGCTTGCATCTGCTCTCTTTCTGCCATACAAGGATTCAAGGAGCAGATAGCCATCTTCAAGCCAGAAAAAGAGTCTCACCAGAAACCGAGTCAACCAGCAACATGACCTCAGACTTCCCAGACTCCAGAAATTCAAGAAACAAATGTGTGGGTTTTGCTACCCAGCAATATCATCTCTAGGCATACACCATGAGGAAACCAAAACTGAAAAAGACTCATGTACCCCTGCAATATTCATTGTAGCACTGTTTACAACATCTGTGACATGGAAGCAACCTAGATGTTGATCAGCAGACAAATGGATAAAGAAGCTGTGATACATATGTACTCAGTTCAGTTCAGCTCAGTCGCTCAGTCGTGTCTGACTCTTTGCCACCCCATGAATCGCAACACACCAGACCTCTCTGTCCATCACCAACTCCCGGAGTTTACCCAAACTCGTGTCCGTCGAGTCAGTGATGCCATCCAGCCATCTCATCCTCAGTCGTCCCCTTCTCCTCCTGCCCCCAATCCTTCCCAGCATCAGGGTCTTTTCCAATGAGTCAACTCTTCGCATGAGGTGGCCAAAGTACTGGAGTTTCAGCTTCAGCATCAATCTTTCCAATGAATACCCAGGACTGATCTCCTATACTACTCAGCCATAAAAATGCATTTGAGTCAATTCATTAGATGAACCCAGAGCCTAGTAGACAGAGTGAAGTAAGTCAGAAGAGAAAAGCAAATATCATTTACTAACGCATATACATGGGATTTACAGAGACGGTACTGATGAACCTATCTGCAGGGCAGCAGTGGAAACGCAGATATAGAGGACAGATGTGTGGACAAGGAGGGGTTGGGGGCAGGAAGGAGAGGGTGAGATGAGTGGAGAGAGTAGCGTGGATGCATAAACAGTAACATATGTAAATAGATAGCCAACGGAAATTTGCTGTGTCACTTAGGGAACTCAGACTAGGGCTCTGTAAGAACCTAGGATGGGAAAAGGTGGGAGGTGGGAGGGAGGGGACATATGTACACCTATGGCTAATTCATGTTGATATATGGCAGAAATCAAACCAATATTGTAAAGCAATCATCCTTCAATTAAAAATAAATTTTTAAAAAATAGTGGTTTTTAAACCACTCGGTCTGTGATAATTTGCTGTGCAGTCTGAGCTAAGACACTCCTCAACACTCCTCCTCCTGTCCCACAAAACCCAGTCCTCAGGGGACAGAAGTGTGTCCCCCCTGACAGCTGTCCACCTCTCAGGAGCTTCTATGGCTGGAGACCTCTAAACCCCATGGAGTCCATTCTCATTACTCATGTTAGTAATCAACTCACCCCAAACTCGGAGTCATGAGTGCTGAACCACCGCCCTAGGGGATACGTGGGCACATACACTGTAGATACGCATCTCACACGAATCACAGCCTTTCATCCTTAAAACAGCGCATCCAGGCATTCCTAGTTTCTTTATCTTACAAAAGAGAAAGCAAACAAGGTTCAGAAGCTTTAAGTGAGTTGCCTGACACAGCAGAGCTCAGAGAGTGGGAGTTAAACCGTGCATGGCATTCTGAGTTCTAAAATGTGAAGGTGTAAGTCACTCAGTTGTGTCCAAGTCTTTGCGACCCCATGGACTGTAGCCCTCCAGGCTCCTGTGTCCATGGGATTCTCCAGGCAAGAATACTGGAGTGGGTTGCCATTTCCTTTTCCAGAATAAATAATGTGGAGGACCGTAACAAATTGTGGAAAATTCTTAAAGAGATGCGAATACCAGACCACCTTATCTGCCTCCTGAGAAATCTGTATGCAGGTCAAGAAGCATCAGTTAGAACCGGACACAGAACCACAGACTGGTTCCAAACTGGGAAAGGAGTACATCAAGGCTGTATATTGTCACCCTGCTTACATGCAGAGTACATCATGAGAAATGCTGGACTGGATGAAGCACAAGCTGGAATCAAGATTTCTGAGAGAAATATCAATAACCTCAGATGACACCACCCATATGGCAGAAAGCAAAGAAGAGAGTCAAAAGTTGGCTTAAAACTCAACATTCAGAAAACTAAGATCATGGAATCTGGTCCCATCACTTCATGGCAAATAGATGGGGAAACGATGGCAACGGTGACAGATTTTATTTTCTTGAGCTCCATTTCTTGAGTCAGATGGTGACTGCAGCCATGAAATTAAAAGATGCATGCTCCTTGGAAGAAAAGCTATGAACAACATAGCATATTAAAAAGCAGAGACATTACTTTGCCAACAAAGGTCCATCTAGTCAAAGTTATGGTTTTTCCAGTAGTCATGTATGGATGTGAGAACTGAACCAAAAAGAAGGCTGAACGCTGAAGACTTGCTGCTTTTGAACTGAGGTGTTGGAGAAAACTCTTGAGAGTCCCTTGGACTGCAAGGAGATCCAACCAGTCCATCCTAAAGAACATCAATCCTGAATATTCTTTGGAAGGACTGATGCTGAAGCTGAAACGCCAACACTTTGACCACCTGATGCAAAGAACTGACTCATTGAAAAAGACCCTAATGCTGGAAAACACTGAAGGCGGGGGGAAGGGGACGACAGAGGACAAGATGGTTGGATGGCATCACTGACTCAATGGACATGAGTTTAAGCAAGCTCGGGAGATGGTGAAGAACAGGGAAGCCTGGCATGCTGCAGTCCACAGGGTCACAAAGAGCCAGACATGACTGAGAGACTGGACAACAACAAGTCATATAAATAGAGAAATATTTTTTTAAAAAAACATCTAAGCAGGGACTTCATTGGTGGTTCAGTGGCATCTCCCAAAGGTGGCGGCATCCTGGGACCCCCTCCACTTCTCCATAGACAGCTCAGAAGCCAGCCTGGCTGGGCAGCCCTGAAGGCAGGCTTGGTCTTGGCTGGCCGGCTGGCACATAGCACTAGCAGTCAGGTCTATGGCCTGGCCTAGTGGGTGATGCTGTCTGGATCAGGAGTTGAGGCAGCAGGTGGACGAGCTCTGCGACAGTCCCCCTGGCACTTCAGCAGCACCTGGCTGGGCCCCACCAAGCTTATTGGAGGAACTTGAGTGCCCACCAGACAGACTTCCAAATCCTGCGTTGCTGTCCACAGCCTGGTTCAGCTGCCAGGTCTCTGGATGGCCACAAAGCTTGTAGTTTGCCCTTCACTAAACACCTGCAGACATCCTTAGCCTGACTGTCTCTGAGCCACGGCCCACAGGGCCTCTAATTCCCTTTCCTCCAGGACTTGAGTCTTGGACCCTTGCTCTGTCGCCCCAGCTGCCAGCCCATGGTTTCCAAACCTGCCCAGCAGGAAAAGGGTGCCTACAGAGACTGCCGAGTTCAGATCTTGGAGGAGCACCATGGGAACCAGGTCCAGAGCTAAGAGGCATGGCGCACGAGAGCCTGTGATGGAAACCCAGGGACAGAGCTGAGAGAGACCGAGGCTCAACAGCCTAGCCCCATGTCACCCTGGCCTGGCCAAAGGCTGCCACTCCACGTCCAGGTGCCCCAGCTGTGGCCAAGATGGAGCCGTTGAGGCCAAGAACCCAGTTCTTCTGGACCGTTTCCCTCCCAATGAGGCTGAATCCAGTCTCTAGTGGGTGCAAGTTTCCCTGTCTGCTGGTGGTTCCAGCCGTGAGGCCCAGAACCTCATATCCCCAGCCCCGGGCAGGGCAGGATGGGCAGGACTAAATCTGCTCCTTAGCAGAGGAAAGTTCTACTCAACTCATCTGTATCGTAAAACAGGCTCTTCCTAGGCCTGCTTCAAGGATATGAAATCGGGGAGGGATGAACTACTGATTAACATATGCTCTTGTTCAGTTGTCAAGTCCTGTCTGACTCTTTGTAACTCTATGGACTGCAGTGCACCAGGGTCCCCTGTCCTCCACCATCTCCTGGAGCTTGCTCAAACTCACGTCCATTGAGTTGAAAATGACATCCAACCACTTCATCCTCTGTTGGCCCCTTCTGCCCTCAATCTTTCCCAGCATCCAAGTCCTTTCCAAAGAGTCAGCTCCTTCAGATGGCCAAAATACTGGAGCTTCCCCTTCAGCATCAGTCCTTCCAATGAATATTCAGGGTTGATTTCCCTTAGGATGGACTGGTTTGATCTCCTTGCAGTCCAAGGGACTCTCAAGAGTCTTCTCCAGCACCACACTTATAAAGCTTCAATTCTTCAGGGCTTAGCCTTCTTTATGTAGACACTACTATCTATAAAATAGACAACCAATAAGACCTTACTGGATAGCACAGGGAACTAGCTCAATATCTTATAATAACATATATTAGAAAAGAACCTGGAAAAGATATATGTATACATATAATTGAAGCACTTTGCTGTATACCTGAAACTAATACAACAGTTGTAAATCACCTATATTTCAACTTAAAAAATAAAGAAAACAAAGCAGGGACTTCCCTGGTGGCCCAGTGGTTAGGAATCCACCTTCCAATGCAGGGGCCTGGGTTCGATCGCTGGTGGGGAACTAAGGTCACCTATGCTGTGGGCTAAGTCCAAAAATTTAAAAATAAAAAGGAGACACACATAAAACAAAAGAAGGGGACATGAAGTGACAAATATAACCCTGTCTAGGCAGCGGCATGTACACTATGAGGATTTAAGAAGCATTTGTCCCTGCTCCTATGGTTAATCACAGTAGCTTCTTTTTAGGGTGGAATTCAGGTGAAAGGGGAGTGAGCACATTTCCAATGGCCCTGAGGATGGAGAAAGGAGAGGGAGGTTTTAGTTCATTTTGTTTGTCTTTTTCCTAAATAAGCAAGTCTGATGTTCCTGGCTGGAAATTATCTTTTCCCAAAAGAAACAACACTGATCTGGCTTCTTCGGAACCATCCCTTCCCTCCTGCTCTCTCGGCTCTGCTGGTGTGAAAGCCAGAAGGACTCAGGTCAACTGGCAGAGATGTGTTAACAGTAGTCAGCCAGCTTTGCCTTTCATCTCCCTTCCTTTGCTTTTCTGAGGTGCTAATGAAGAGCGACACTGCCATGGGGTTTCACGAATTATAAAATGTCACTTGCAGATTATGCTGAAACAAGGCTTCTATTTGTGGTCATACCGGAGATTATTTAAGCAGCGTCAGATGGTGCTTTATTAAATAGGTCACCAGATAGGGGCTGGAGATGGTTTTCATGTTGCAAAATCGCTGTGGCGGCTGTATTTAACGGGAGGGGGTGGACAACAGACTGGATTACCAACAACAAGATAGACTGACGTCAGATGATTATTTCAAAGAACTGCACAGATGCGGATGACGTGTGCGTGCATGTGTGTGTGTCTGTACACGTGTGCTCGTCCTATCAGACTCTCCAATTCCACGGACTGTAGCCTGCCAGGCTCTTCTGTTTATGGGATTTTTCAGGCAAGAATACTGGAGTGGGTTGATATTTCCTTCTCCAGAGGATCTTCCTGACCCAAGGATCAAACCCGAGTCTCTTACGTCTCTTGCATTAGCAGGCAGGCTCTTTATCACTGAGCCACCTGAAGTGTGCCAAATGAGTTCTTCCTCTCATCGGAGGCTCTCGGCCAGGCTGAGTGGTAAAGAACTCAGTATATTCAATCTGAGTTTTTCTTCAACTCTGATTTATCTGCAGAGTCCCAAGGGGAAATCCAAGCTGCATCATGCATCCTGCTTCCCTAAAAAAAAACAGGAATACCAGGCTGTTCTGGAGGTAGTCAGTACCCCTCTCTATTTTCATCTTTCTCACACTTTCTCCTCTCTGCCCCCTCCAAGGCCTAAATGAAGGTCACAAGACTTGACTACAACTCTGAGAGAAGTCTCTATTGCATTTGGAAAAAGAGAAATCAGAAGGAGAAGTCATCTGTGTGCATTATGCTATTTACTTTTCTCCAGAAACCACCACCATACACATTTGTGATCCACTGGCATGAATAAAATCACAAATCCTAAACCTTGAAATAATTACTGATCTGTTGTGTGCATGCTAAATTGCTTCAGTCATGTCTGACTCTTTGAACCCCATAGACTCTAGCCCGCCAGGCTCTTCTGTCCATGGGGATTCTCCAGGCAAGAATACTGGAGTGGGTTGCCATGCCCTCCTCCAGGGGATCCTCCTGACCCAGGAATCGAACCTGCGTCTCTTATGTCTCTTGCATTGGCAGGCGGGTTCTTTACCACTAGCACCAACTGGGAAGCCCCATTGATTAGTTACTCTTTATTAATCTCTGTGCAAAGTGAGGAAATTCAACCAGCCACCACACTGAGAAATCTAGCCTCGTTTTCCTTGATGTGTCAGTAGCAAGAAACTCAAATAAATAATCCTTCCTGCTTCAAGCACCTTCTTGGCAGGTTTGCAGGAAACCATGGTCTCCCAGCTCCATCCTACTTTACTGGGGGTCTTTCTGGGTCTCCTGGGGTTTCCCTGACTAGTGACATTACAGGGCCCCAGGGCTTGTCCCTTGGTCCCTCATACTCATTGCCTGGTGATCTCACCCCACCCCAAAGCACTAAAATGGTCCCTTTGCAGACAATTCCCATCTTTAGCCGCCAGCCAGGACCTGTCTTCCAAGCTCCAGCCTGTGTGTCCAATTCAACATCTCCACCTGAGCATCTAGTTGACCTCTCAGACTGACACCCAGAACCACCCTGGACTTCTCTCCTTAACCTACAGGCTCTCCGCCTTGACTGACATCCTTCTGTTTAACTGTTAACAACACAGACCTGTGGTGCATCCTGGCTTCTATAGCCAAGCTGTTAGCAAATACTATTGGTCAGATTGCTCAGTGGCTGGTGGGGCAATGTAGATACAAAGAGTGAATTTTACTGGGAGAGAAGTGTCACATTTCTGCACTTGTTAAGAGCAGAGATGCTAATTCAAGGCTGTTTGTGGGGCAAATGATCTCGGAAAATGGAGACTGGATCTCCTGGAGCAAAGCACAGATCTGCTTCTTGTCCATTGAAATAACATTTCCTACAGAGAAAAGGCAGGGCTTTCCCAGTGGCTCAGAGGGTAAAGAATATACCTGCAATGCAGGAGATACAGGAGATGTGGGTTCCATCCCTGGATTGGGAAGATCCCCTGGAGGAGGAAATGGCAACCCACTCCAATATTCTTGGCTGAAAAATCCCATGGACTGAGAAGAACACGACTGAGCGACAAAGCACGTACACAGAGAAAAGGCAGGTTTGCTTATCCTTTGTCATGGAAGCTCCAGTTCCTTAAATCCAAGGGTCTTCAGCTGTGACCCAGACCCACTGTGAGCAAGTATCTACCGGGACAGTTCTGCCTCAGCCTATTGGGACTTGGGGGACAGAGGGCAGGTGAAACTGACACAGACATGAAGCACAGGCTCCTTGCTATGCTGCAGTGGAGTCCTTTGTCTCTAGCCTGAAGTCTCGTGTCTATACCAGGCCTAGGAGATTGTGGCAGACTTACCTGTAAGCTTGCAAGTCAGCAAAATTCCTGACCCTTCACGGTTCTTGACACTGCGATGTTACAGAGTGGACTATGATTAGATATATAGAAACAACACAGTGTTTTTAAGGGTATTGTATTTCAGGCCATCATCTTTCTACTAATCAGAAAGCTACTGCTACTGCTAAGTCACTTCAGTCGTGTCCGACTCTGTGCGACCCCATAGACGGCAGCCCACCAGGCTCCCTCGTCCCTGGGATTCTCCAGGCAAGAACACTGGAGTGGGTTGCCATTTCCTTCTCCAATGTATGAAAGTGAAAAGTGAAAGTGAAGTCGCTCAGTCATGTCCGAATCTTGGCAACCCCATGGACTGCAGCCTACCAGGCTCCTCCATCCATGGAATTTTCCAGGTAAGAGTACTGGAGTAGGGTGCCATTGCCTTCTCCTCAGAAAGCTACAAAGGTGCTAACAAAGGTCGTTTCTTTGAGAGTATGCAAGGAAGCAATGAAAAAGAATGCCTTGGGAAAGGACGGTGAATGAGGTGGGAGAAGTTCTGCCAAAACGGCCTTGTCATGGAGCCCTTCCCTTGAGTGGGGGGCGGATGCCAGGCACTAATTTCAGGACTGGTACTAGTGCCTACTGTCTGTTGGGTTTCCCGGTGGCACTAGTGGTAAAGAACCCACCTGCCAATGCAGGCGACATAAGAGACACAGGTTTGATCCCCTGGAGGAGAGCACAGCAACCCACTCCAGTATTCTGCAATGGAGAATCCCATGGACAGAGGAGCCTAGCAGGCTGCAGCCCACAGGGTTGCACAGAGTAGGACACAACTGAAGCGACTTAGCAGACATGCCTTATCTGTGTTCTAGTCTTTGTGTTTTCAAATAGAAGCCTTTCTTGCATATGGGCTATCCCTGTCTCACCCTCGTGCACCAGGTGTGTTGAGAACAGACAACTTGGCTTTTTAGTTTGTTGGCGTCTGTAGAAGGTGCATCTTGACCCCATCTAGGTCACAAGATTCTGGACTTTGAGCCCAATACAGTAACTGGATGAAACAATGAGTGTCCAAGGACTGGGATGCATGTATGGTGCACGTGGGAAAGGCATGAGTAATTGTGATTAGAGGGCAGACCCAGGCATATCGATTCTATTGATGGCCAGTTTCTCATACTTCCCTGCCCCTGCCCCATCTATACCTCTTGGTGGCACCCCCTCCCACATACTATCTCTGGATGTGACCATGGGGATTACAGCAAACTTGATATAGTGGCTTGGAAAAGCCCTTGCTAGTTTCTGTCCCCTCTTGCTCCTCTGTAATCAGTGAGAAATGCTGAGGCAGGTCTCAGCACATATCCTGGCTCCTATTGAGAGTCAATTCCTAGGCAGGTTGATAAGAAGTCTGGGGTCCCTGAGGAGGAGAAAGGGGTCTGGGGCCCTCAAGGAGGAGATAGGGGTCTGGAATTCTCAAGGAGGAAAAGACAAACTTTTTTTTTCCCTACATTCCTTAGGAAGAATTATATAACAATAATATATCCTGCTTGAGGACATGTTTCTTCTTCCTGAAAACCTTCTGACTAATCATTATCTTAAAATGTATATTATGGGAGTGGGTCTAGTAAGATCTTTACAACCTTGAGACATTCTTTTGATTTATTGTAATAACCAATTAAAAAGTACATAATTCCCTTGCTAAGACTAGGGATTGGGGCACTCTCCGTCCCCCTGTGATGTCTGTATCAGCTTTCTCTGTCCCTTCTTATACTTTAATAAAACTTTGCTACACAAAAGCTCGAGTGATCAAGACTGGTCCCTGGTCCCGAGGCTAAATCTTCTTTGGAGATCACGAATCGGACACCATTCACTGTAAGCTATCACTATGCTGGGGGAACAGGAGTGACGGGCGGAAGAACGCTGAACGACACCAATCGAGGCTGTCGCAGGATCAGCCAGGCCCTGGCAACTCATGTCACACACCTGACTATGCACGTGGGAGCCGAGACCAGCCGGTCAGGGACACTCGCCCAATCTGCAGACTCGAGATTGACAGAGAATTCATTAGGTCTCCAAGTTCAAGTGTGGGTATTAGGCTGTAGTATTATAGCTAGTAAACAGGGTAACTTACCATTTTGTTCTCAATTGCATAGCACTTCGGCTTAAACTTCAATAATCTAGCTTTTTATGTCTTCATTCTTAGCATTGATGGGGCTCTTTCAGTGTACATAAAGTCTTTCAAAGTCTTGTCTTCATATTGGAAGAAATTGTTATCATTAATTACTGTCTCTGGTCTGGTCCCTTCTCCAGGAACAGGCTGTCTTGCATCATCTTCCCATTCCTGTCCTTATACATCTAAGGACACCACCTCAGCTTAATTCCCAATGTAATAGCTTTGTTTGTATTAAATACTTAATATACATGCAATAAATAGTACATGTACTTACATGCTGCTGCTAAGTCGCTTCAGTCGTGTCCAACTCTGTGCAACCTCATAGACGGCAGCCCACCAGGCTCTGCCATCCCTGGGATTCTCCAGGCAAGAACACTGGAGTGGGTTGCTATTTCCTTCTTCAATGCATGAAAACGAAAAGTGAAAGTGAAGTCGCTCAGTCATGTCTGACTCTTCACGATCCCATGGACTGCAGCCTACCAGGCTCCTCCAACCATGGGATTTTCCAGGCAAGAGTACTGGAGTGGGGTGCCATTGCCTTCTCTGGTACTTACGTGACATACTGCCTACTACTGACACAATCCCAATTTTAATTCTAAGGATAAATTTTGGTTTCTTTCTACATCTTTTACACAGTTCTTAGAGAAGGCAATGGCACCCCACTCCAGTACTCTTGCCTGGAAAATCCCATGGATGGAGGAGCCTGGTAGGCTGTAGTCCATGGGACTTCACTTTCATGCATCGGAGAAGGAAATGGCAACCCACTCCAGTGTTCTTGCCTGGAGAATCCCAGGAACGGGGGAGCCTGGTGGGCTGCCATCTACAGGGTCACACAGAGTCGGACACGACTTAAGTGACTTAGCAGTACACAGTTCTTAAATTTTCCTTTCAGCTAGCTTCTTTAGCTTATACATTCTCAATCTCTCAGAAAAATCCAAAGTCCCTGAATTTAAAAACAGCCTGACAGGTATGGTTCTGTCAACTCCACCGTTTTAAAACTTATCTTCGTGGATGCAGGTTACAGTTTAATGAATGGTTCTGTGCAGCAGTGCCACTCCTTGGAGCTCATCAGCTCCTCACATTCTAATGAGAACACTCTCCCACAGCCGAGCTAGGGACATCAGTAAAACAGCAACATTGCAAATAGCCCAGAAAGTCTGGGGAAAGAAGCTACTGTAAGAGATTACTGAAAGTCATGAAATACAAATTTTCTGGTTTTATTTTGAGCAAGTATATAACTGATTTTTATCCATAAAACAAAAAACCTGAAGAACTCACAATATAGAACCTTTCCGCATATTAAGACTCACCAATACCGGATCAGCTTTCAGGTATCACACAGAATTTTTGCACCAAAGTATATACTTTGCCATATTAGTAACACTTGTTAGCGGCAGCTTTTTAACAATTGAACTCTCTTACCTTAAGATACTCAAATAAGAAAAAACCCCCACCTTGTGGATAAAGAGAACCATCTGGCTTGTTTCAGGTGTGAACAGAACCACCATAAACAAGGAACAGAAACTACAGTGAATTTAAAATAAGTTTATTTTGTTAACACCCTCATAATAGCCCCGTGGAAAAAAGTAACTACAAAACAGGCAGGCTGCTGCCCGTAAAGGAATGGATGGGAGATACACTGTACAAAACGATCTTGGGAATCACGTGTAAATGTTACTCTGAATCTCATTTGTTGTCATCAATTTCTTCAGTATCTCTGTGCTCTGGGGAATATTCTGGAGGGAGAGAAGAAGTTGTGAACATAGTGAGAATTTAGTCAGAACAAGGCACACCTGCCCAGCCAGCCCTACTATTGACACAGAGAGGACACCGAGGAGGACCGGCCCCGCCTCTCACCTCCTCACCTGGTGGGGACGTCTGAGTGGGTCCTCGTCAACCCTGCCCGAAGCTCTCCGACAGGATCCCAGGCCTCCAGAGGGGTCCCGAGCCCTTCGGTCACCTCCCCCACGTGCTCAGTCCTCTCTGCACCCCGACCAAGGGTGCTCCCAGTCCCCTCAAACGCACCTGAGCCTGCCCACTTCACACCACACTGCCTCCCTGGGCATGTCCCCTCTGCCAGGACCCGCCCACTAGGGTCCAGCTGAAGGGCCCCTTCCCGTAGAGCCTTTCCTCGGTTGACCTCACCCCCGGCCCAACCTGGCTGGCAGCTGGCACCTGGCACAGCAACCACCTGTGCCACCTCCAGGCTATGGACCACCCAGCACCATGGGGTCCACACAGCAGGGACGCAAGAGAATTCTATCTTGTTCCCAACTTAAACTCCACCTTGTTGACCAAATACCACTTCAAGAAGAACAGAAACTCTGACCTAAGCCAGGATGACTGTATTCAGTCACTAAGACGACAGTGCTCTTCAAAAAGCCCCTTCACCCTCTCACAAGTCATCATGTTTACAGCAAGAAATGAAAAGGTAAAGAGAAGTTAACTACATTTCCCCTACAAAGGATGTTTTTAGACACGGAAAGTTGACGTAAACTCTACATGACAAATGGTTTACAAGTCTCAGAACAAGTACAGAATATTCTGGGTCACTGGAGCCCTGAGCACTGACTACACCATCACAGAGCCCGTGCAGCCCCTTCACGGAAGCATCCAGATGGCTCTGCTTCCAGCCCTTCACCATTCTCACCGAAGAGCTGACGACTGTGAGGCAATTTGCAGTATAAGATGAAATAACTGGCTGACAGTCTGGACTTTGCCGCCAACGAAGGACTCTCATTTCTTTGTCACTTAAGTCTCAGCCCTCACAACGGTATGCACGGTGACAAGGAGACCTGGTGACTTAAAACAGGGGACTCTGACAACTACAGACACCGACATGATAGAAAACGGTGACAAAACTCAGGGGACCGTACATCAAACAGACAGCCAGCAGGAATCTGCTGTGTAGCTCAGGAAACTCAAACAGGGGCTCTGTATCAACCTAGAGGGGTGGGATTGGGGGGAGACAGGAGGGAGGCTCAAAAGGGACGGGATACATGTATACCTATGGCTGATCCATGTTGAGATTTGACAGAAAACAAAATTCTGTAAAGCAATTATCCTTCAATTAAAAAAATATATATAAATCTAAACTAATTTTTAAAAAAAGCCCAGGGGAAGTGTGAAACATGGGAGCATGAAGCCAGATTGTGTGCTATACAGAAAAGAGCACATCAGTGCAAAGCCTTCGGTGATCTGCAGGTGAAGAGTCGTGTCCACGCTTCCCACAGAATTTAGAATGTCCACCAATGGACCTGTGAGAACGGGCTTCACAAAAAAATGGCAGGCTCAGGTCACACATCCACATCCCAGGCTTGGAAACTGACACCTGTCTTAATAAAGGGAGAAATTCTGGTGAAAAAGACGAGGTGCAATGCTGAAAAGGGAGACAAATCAACAAGCCTATACATCTATACATACCTACACACACGTATGTTCACATGGACGTACAACCTAGCAGACTAGTGCTAAGTGCAACCCACAGAACCTGTTCTTTGCACAGCACTGCCAGGAGGTAGATACATTTCAAATGTATTCAAATATTTTGTGCTTCACAATAAAATCTAAGTTTGTTATTCAATTCTCTTGTTTCACTATGTCCTTTTTAATGTCCCTTGTTTATTTTTTCACTATTTTATCTTCATGGCAAAACTGCCTCTCAGGCAATTTGCTACGTAGTGACAACTTCTGCAGTGAACGAGCTGGTGGCCATGATGTCTGTGGTGACGACGCTTGGGTGGCAGTGCCCAGAGTGAAGACAGTGGCCACGGGCCCTGCTCTCAATGGGGTGGGAAGAGTCGATCAGGTAATCACAGACGCAGGCAATGCCACCAGTTACCACATCCTCAGAAAGAGACGCTAAATACAAAATAGCTTGCCTGAGAGGTTATCCATGACTCCAGAAAGCTGAAAGATATACTTGAATTATACCAAGTTAGGACTTCACTCTTACTAATTCAGTAAATGCTGAGGGCCTCTGACACACCAGACTCATGACGTACTGGGGCTACCACACGAGAAAACACTCCCAAGTAGGTGACAGTCTAATTTATGAAACCTAGGAAACTAGTGACGCCAACAGAAATTACAAAGGAAGCTGCCCTACTACTAATGGCCATCCTAGAATAAAACAAGGCTTCCAACCTGGAACAATGCTGTTATAATCTCATCTCCTTGAAGAAGCTCTTCAACCCAGAGTCCATACTGTCAGCGAATCTCTTAGGGAGAAGAGAGGAGTCCCTAGACTACCTGAAATTACTGGCAAAACCTTTCTGTACATGCTGATATGTATTTTTCTGGGAAAAGAGCCCACAGGTACACCCAAACTGAGAACAGGGAACAGATTTAGCCCATCTAGTCCCAATGCAAAATTAAGTCAATAAACATTATGATAACTTGATCCATACTATGCTCAAAAATGCCTTCTCAAAAATTATACTTTCTAGGAACTTCCCCGGTGGCACAGTGGATAAAAATCTACCAGTTAACGCGTGGGACGTGGGTTCAGTCCCTGGTCGGGGAAGACCCAACGTCCACGGAGCAAGGAAGCACGTGTACCACAACCATGGAGCCTGCACTCTGGAGCCCAAGTCCCACAAGAGAAGTCTCAGCTATGAGCAGCCCAGCACGGGAACAAACCGCAGTCCCAACTCGCCGCAAGTGGACAAAGCCCGTGAACTGCAACAAAGACCCAGCACAGCCAAAAATTAAGTAATTAATGTAAAAAAAAAATTACACCTTCCAAATTAATGAGTTACAGAAACTTCTTAAAGAGTGGAACCATCTTCCCACACAGACATCTGGGATTTAAAGCACTGGCCTATCCTGACAAACATGAACAAAATATTCTCCAAGTTTCAGAAGTGTATCTAGAGGAACATGTGACACTCATATGCAAACTGCCACGCCAGCAGCCTTCTCTTTATTTGGGGTGAAAAAAGCCTCTATTTGCTACTTAGGTTTCACATTCAATACCACACGTTTATGTTCGCTACCAAGTTCATTATTAAGTCAATAAAATAAAGCCTTACCTTAACCAAACACTTTAAGCTTCTGGAAGAAAGTACAGGCTTAAAAGCTTCGACTGTGATCAGGTCTAATTTCATCACATCAGTGTAACACAAGTACAGAACTGCAGGGATTCTCCATACTTGACAGTAACTCAGAACTATGAATAGACAAGAACAAAATCACTTAGGTTTTCTGTTATACAATTTTTTTTTCTGTTATACAATTTTAAAGTGCAACACCTTTATCTCATAAAGGCTGCTTTTAAAAATAGTCATCTCTGTTGCCTCTTTTAATCATTTACAGCCATTTTGAATCAATTATAATGCATATTTTCTTTCAAAGACAATTTACTTT
>SJYQ01004629.1:0-16759 GCA_006410935.1 Redunca redunca
ACTTTATATTGAGAAATCACCAGGTGTTCTGTAATTCAGACTGTGACATGTTTGAGAGTAAATCTGATATTACCTTGTTTCAATACCGAGGGTTTTCTTTGTTTCTGTCTTTCAAACTGCAGCTTCTCTGCTGATGGCATCTACACAAATCACAGAAGTTGAAACTACAAAGTTAAGATAAAACCTTGACAGTGCCCCATAGAGAAAGCACATTATCGGACCCCTAATGATGCTAATATAAGCTGCCAAGAGCTGTCACTCCAGAAGCTATGGCAGGCCCAAAGCAGAGAGTGGGGAATAATGACACATTCTGAAAGCTAACAAAGGAAAACAAATGCATTATGTATACGGATATAAGAAAATGAACAGTGGCATCTTCAAAGAAAGATGCCTTTAAACTTCAGTCTCAAGCAGGCTTGTCTGTGACACTTTGAAGCTAATGTGGACAAGCCCCATGTCCTCAGCAGTTCCAGCCTACCTTAGCATGACCATTCAATAAAACTTGAAATGATCACAGCATGCGTTCCATCAAAACACTTCATCAAACTCAAATGTGAAGTGACAGGTGCTGGAGAATGGGACTTGGTTTCCCTTCAGAATAGGATTTCTAACATTTCTCAACCATCCCCTTGATCAGTGCAATTCTATGTGGAATTTGAAGGAATTGACAAAAGCAGTGGTGCCTTTTATGTAGCAAATGCTCTCATTTTCTCCTCTGCTATTGCCACATTGACTGTGAGCATGAGTTGTTCTTGGGAGGATTTCATTTGCTGCATTATCTTTTAAACACCTGGAAGAAAAAAAAAAATCAGTAATACATAAAACAAGTGCTACATAAATTTTTTACCTCTCTGTGGATGTGGAATTCCTGACCAAGATATTATGGGTAGAACCAGAACTTTTGCTTCAGCTTCTGTTACACATGAGTAAAACGGGCAGAGAGGTTAATTGATTAACTCAGGGTCATAAAGAAGCAACCCTGAACACTAGTGTTTCGACCTCATGAGACTAAATCTCTGAACTGTTGGCCAGTGAGCTGAGTGAGTCTGAAATGGAAAATAATGTACTGTCTGTTGGTATTAGGACAAAAGGTCAGTACAACATGATTATTCAGGCATCCATGCTTTTATTTACATCTGCGATCACTGTATGAGGATCACTGACGTGGTCCTGTCTTGTTACGAATTTGCATTACTAAGTACACATTATTTTCAGAAAAAAAATGCCAGATATGAATTATCATAAATCAATACCCCAGGTTCCCTGATGGATAAAAGTTTAAGTTATAAAAGTGGACATTTTTGTACATCAATCTGTTAGTATGACTAAACTCGACTAGAAGAAATCACCTGTGAGTATAAAAGAGTTATTTATTTTTGACATTGTCATTAACTTCTTTCTTGAAGCTTGTGGCTCTGGTGAAAAAAGACACCCATGCTTTTCCAGCATTTCACAGAGCCCAACACGTGTCATTAGAAAGTAAAAAATTCCATCAGCTCTCAGTGAGTTAGATTCAAACAAGCAGTTTTTAAATTAATGAAAGTCCTCCAGGCTACCTATTCCTCTGGAGGATTTGAGAGGAAAGCAGGAGATGACAGCTGGGCATTTCTCAGTCTTACCTTCCTATTTACCGTCTCAACTTTGTGACTTAGGGATACCAATTATAGGATTCATTTTAGTGATTTTTTCATTGACTGGAACAGAAGAATGGCAACCTGATCAACAGGAAAAATAGGGAAATTTCTTAGATGTTAGCACCTTAATTGAGATTCTTAACTTACAAACCAAACCAAAAAAAGGTTGCAGGGCATTGTATCAATACACCAAAGACAGTACAATTTTATTCAAAAATGTATAGTCCATAAATCTATTATAATTTTTGTATAAGTTCCTATGGCAACTTCAGTTAATCTTACCAGATCAACAACTTTAAAAATAGAAGCAGCACTTGGAGTTATCCAGATATGATTATTCTCTAATGATGTTTTCCTGTAGTTCATTTACAAACAGCATCAAGTTTTAGACTGCAGAAGTGAATGATAGTTTTATAATAATAGGCCTTGATATCATATTTTAGTCAATAATAGTTTAAGGAGCTGTTGTATAAAATTTTACAAAATTATCTAGCTGTGATAGTGAAGCAGCACGTTATCTGGAAAATACAGTAAATACTAAAAGTTGATGCCTCAAATTTACTTTTATTAAGAATAAAATCTATATATAACANCATAACACTATAATATCAAATACCTATCATGGAATAAGAGGAAAACCATCAGAAGAGAAAATGATCACTTTTATTCTAACTCTCCAATGATTTTGAAGTTATTTGTTTGATGTATTTCTACCCAATATATTTTTTTACATGCACATGTTGAGTTTTTTCATGGTTTTGATCTTAATAGATATAACTTTGTCTTGCTATTTTGCACTCATTAATGTCAAACTTTCCAGAACTAACAGATGACAACCCATATGTTATTTTGAATATAAGGCATAAACTATATATAAACAATTTAGGATCTGTCACAAAGGAATTATTCACATTAAAAATAAGAACCTAAATTTAGGTTCAAAAACAAGCCTCTAAACTCTTGCAAAATTGTGGCATGAGAAAAGATACCAACTTCTCCTTTCCCAAATATTGCTGACATTACAAGTATCATGCATGAATGATCTTTCTCTTTCTTTGGGAGCCAGGGTACCACTGAGAGCTGTTTTTTGCAGAAGACACCCCAGTGTCTCCTGGAAGAGAAAAATATCTTGCACCTGGGACTCTGTTCTGAAACTCCTACTCCAACAAGTGCTGAGCTGGTAGGAAGTGTTGAGCGGCATGAGTATAATTTGACTCTTCCCAAGTCTTCATCTTTACTCTCATTGCATTAGATGCAATCTCAGTGCAATCTCTTTAACATTATAGGTTCACATAAAGCAATGAAGTGCCCTACATCTTCTCTTAGGTATATCCTGTCTGCCATATTAAGCAGAGACGTGACCATTGGCAGCCAAGAGATGTGACTTTTTTCCATAGAGTTCCAGAGAAGGAAAACGTCATGGTGTCATTCTTTCTCTGGGATGCTATCCACAACTGGGATAAGGAGGTCACAAATGGGACAAAGATGCTTTTCCCCTCATATCACTATCCACTGTTGCTGTTCTTGTTTAGTTGCTAAGCTGTGTCCAACTCTTTGTGACCCCATGAATTGCAGTATGCCAGTCTTCCCTGTCCTTTACTATCTTCATTGAGTCGATGACACAATTCAACCATCCTCTATCACCTCCTTCTCCTCCTGCTCTCAATCTTTCCCAGCATCAGGGTCTTTTCCAATGAGTCAGCACTTTGCATCATGTGGCCAAAGTATCAGAGCTTCAGGCTTCCATACTACTCTCCTTACTACCACTATATTCATACTATTATCAAACTTTCCCATTGCCTTCATCAGCTCCTCTCCCCCACCATCACCACAGTTCCAGGCTTCTTACCCTTTTCTTTCCTTCCATTCCTTCCTTCCTTCCACTACTGCAGGTCCCATAAGTTTTGCTGCATAGATGTTCCCTACGTTTTTTCATCTAGAGTTCTGAATGAATGGAAGGCTGATCCCTGACTCTTTGTTGGCTGACTTTGGCAAGGTTTGACTAAATTTGGGTACTGAAGAGAGATTAGAGGGTAGAAAGAAGGAACAAGGCAGGATATTTTTCTCCTTCTTTTCTTAGGGGTTGTTTCCAGCAAAGACTACATACTTATGACTCAAACACCAATGGAACAGGGCTGTATACTTTCAGCTGCTGCCTGCTGACCCTTTGACAAGCCTCTTCGGCTCCGGCATCATTACCGCCTTGCTTTGTCTATTTCTCCACACCACCTGGAGACCTAACAACCTGTTACAGCTAATCTGTGCTGCGTCACTGTCCAATAATCATCTTCTCAGCTTCTTCTGTAGCTTTTGTTTAATTTCATGCATTAAATTCATTTGATCTAAAACATTTAGAGAGGTATGTGTTTCCCGGTTTGACACTGATTATTATAGTATTTTATCAGCAGTGATCCCAGAAACACACCTCTCACAACAGGGTTTTCAGACTGAGCTTATCACCTGTTTGAATATGAGCACAGTCATGATGTTCTTGCAGATGGCAAATGAGATAACAGTAATTTGTGGCATGCCGTGACATCATTTTTACTTAACTCATCATCTGTAGATGCTGGAGATGAAGGGCTTTTCAATATCAAGGTATCAGAAAATCAAGTTCTTCTTGTATGCCACTCAGATGGTAACAAGTGTATCAACAATACAGAAGAGGATGCTGCCCACTTCTAAAGGTGAAGAAGAGTTGACGAAAAACCAAAAATCATACACTCATATCTCCAAACTCTCAGTTAAAAGCAACCTTGGGATATTAAAACACTTCTAGGATAACCTTAAAACTGCATCAACTCCCATAGCTTCAGGGAAGATAAGGCTGAGAATTAGAATAAAATGTAAAGTGTGCAAGAGCATAAATAAAACACAAACTGATTACACAGCACCACCAGTCCCTTAGTTAAGGTCAGGACATTACTGCTTGTGCCTAAGGCATTTGTGAAGAAGTAGTGGAACTCTGAGACGTGGGAAGGGGACATTTGTGTGCACTGACACTGCTGAGAATCTTGAATCACTAAACTTCTCTCATCCTTCTTATCAACAGAACCAGCTCCAATTTCACTGACAAAAATGTGGCTATCAGTTAAATTGATAGTACTAAATTATGCCACCTGACACAGTTTGTGCATGCCTGGGCTTTTTAAGCCTTTCCTGCAACCCCTAACTGTCTCCAGGCCAATAGCAGTAGTTATTACCAAAATATTCCAGGGAAAGGATAGGTTTCCTTCAGGAGAATATGGCACTCAGAAGAGGAATCTTGATATTACTAATTTGTATCTGTACATACCTGGAGAAAATAATAGTAATGGACTTAGTCTCCCCAAAGGGACAAAATTTAATTGTACTTGAAGCCAAATTTACTATAATGCACTGAATTTCATTCTGAATTAAAGCGCTGGTTAAAGAAGTTGGAATCGGCTTTGTTTGTTCAGTTGGCTCCTGAAGTCTACTCTCCATAGCTTATATTCATGAGGTCAGAAATGCGGGACCTTTTCTGGCATGATATCGAGGAGGGCATTCAAGTCATAGGGAGACAGTATTGCTTGTGTGGATTTGAGAAAAGTGGTTGCCTCACTCTCCCTCAGCAATGCATCCTCAGAGTGCCTAGAAGACATTCCTTTTCAAAGGAGTTCATAAACGCACTTCTGAGGAGAATACTGGTGTTTTTTTTTTTTTTTAATTAATTTTTATTGGAGCATAGTTGCTTTACAGTGTTGTGTCCATTTCTACTATACAACAAAGTGAATTGGCCATGTATACATATATCCCTTCTTTTTTGGACTTTCTTCCCATTCAGGTCATTGCAATTCATTAAGTAGAGCTCTCTGTTCTATACAGCAGGTTCTCATTAGTTATCTATTTTATATATAATATCAATGGTATATATGTATCAATACCCACCTCCCAATTCCTCCCATCCCCTTCTATCCTGCTTTGTATCCATACAATTATTATCTACTTCTCTGTCTCTATTTCTGCTTTGCATATAAGATCATCTATTCTATTTTTCTAGATTCCACGTATATCCACTCAATATAGGAGAATTCTTAAGTAAAAAAAAAAAACAACTGTGGTTTTTAAAAATTTTTATTTTATTTTACTTTACAATACTGTATTGGTTTTGCCATAAGTTGACATGAATCCGGCACGGGTGTACATGAGTTCCCATTCCTGAACCCTTCTCCCACCTCCCACCCCATATCATCTCTCTGGATCATCCCTGTGCACCAGCCCCAAGCATCCTGTATCCTGTATCGAACATAGACTGGCAATTCATTTCTTACATGATAGTATACATGTTTCAGTGCCTTTCTCCCAAATCATCCCACCCTCTCCCTCTCGCTCAGAGTCCAAAAGTCCATTCTATACATCTGTGTCTCTTTTGCTGTCTCACATACAGGGTTATCATTACCATCTTTCTAAATTCCATATATATGTGTTAGTATACTGTATTGGTGTCTTTCTTTCTGGCTTACTTCACTCTATATAATCGGCTCCAGTTTCATCCATCTCATTAGAACTGATTCAAATGCATTCTTTTTAATGGCTGAGTAATAATCCATTGTGTATATGTACCACAGCTTTCTTATCCATTCATCTGCTGATGGACATCTAGGTTGTTTCCATGTCCTGGCTATTATAAACAGTGCTGCAATGAACATTGGGGTACATGTGTCCCTTTCAATTCTGGTTTCCTCAGTGTGTATGCCCAACAGTGGGATTGCTGGGTCATAAGGCAGTTCTATTTGCAATTTTTTAAGGAATCTCCACTCTGTGGTTTTTTAACCTGGGCGAGGGATAAATCTGGATTTGGGTTGTAGAAATGAAGTTCTTGATTTCAGTGGTAATAATGGTATCTTGGAGAGTGGGGCCCTGAGGTTTGTTTTGGAGACACATGAGTTCAATGATCATCACAGGCAGCACAGCAGTGTTAATTAAAATATTTTGACCCACACATAATTTTGTGGTGATGGTTAACTGAACTCCAAGTCCCTGAGAGTAAAACAGATGTGCAGCCTATCTGTTAGATCTACACACAAGGCTAAGATCTAAGTTTGGTGAATAGAAATTCATATTGCATCATCACAAAAAATGTGTAATCATGAGTTATTACAATCTCCCAGTTCCCAAAAAAAGGCCAGTTCACACACAGGATGACTGACCATCCCAGGTGCTTTAGCACTGACTATCACATATCCTTGGAAAATCCCAGACTAGACCATTAGTCACTCCATCACAGATTGGAAGCCCCTTGATTAGAAAACAGGCTGAGTCCCTTGGAGAGGGACCTCCCTTGAGAATATACTTAAGTCTTTCTCCAAAAGGACCAGAGATAATGTAATACAACAAACAGTTGTTTGTTCTTCAGTTGCTAAGTCATGCCTGACTCTTTGCCACCCCATGGACTGCAGCACGCCAGCCTCTTCTGTCCTCCATTGTCTCCCAGAGTTTGTCCAAATTCATGTTCATTGAGTTGTGATGCTATCTACCCATCTCATCCTCTGCTGCCCCTTTTTCCCTTTGCCTTCAATCTTTCCACAGTGCGTATATTGTGAAGAGACACTGAAGCAAAAGACATACTAAGGATTTAAAGACTTTATTTTGACTCTGATTTGATGTGATTCCTAGAAACTAACACACCACCTTGACTCAAGTGTCAGTAAAAGGAAAAAGAGAATTATGGAACTCAGTTAATCAATGCAGATTTGATCCAAATCCATCATTAGTTGGGACCATGTTGCAAGGTACATAAACAAAAATTGGCAGAAATTCCACCTACACTGGCTCTCTGACCTATACTGTAAAGGCCAGTGAAATAGGAAAGGCCAAGTGAAAACCCATGGAACCAAATTTCTTTGTCACTGTAAGTAACAAAAAAAGACTATCACACTCCTCAGAGAATCGTGGTAGTTAATGCTGACATCAAAGATTGGAAGACACATACTATTCCTCTCACTAACTATTACCTTTAATTTTCCTGTTTGGTTGTCATAAAAATCAACTGCATCTTGATAGTCAGTGTGAATTTTTTATAAATATGATTATAGAGTCACTCTGATTACAGCTGCTGTAACAGATATGGTATCTCTGTTACAGAAGATGAACACATGTTTTGCTTTAACGCACCCTTGTTGATCTGCAAAATGCATTTTTCCCCATGCCCATTATCAAGGATGATCAGAACAGTGTGCTTTCAGCAGGGAGAGATAATATTATGATTCCCCCATCTTCCCTCAGGGATCTGTCAACTTCCCTATCACGCTTTTCAAGTCTCTGGAACTTTGGTCCTATGGATGTCCCACCAAACATAACTTGCTCCTCCTCACTGATTGTCCTTGGTGAGCAGGAAGGGGAAACACCCCAGATGTAATGGTTCAGCATATGTTTACCCAGAGGGAGAATAAAATGGTGAAATTCAGGGCTCTGCCATTTTAAGGAAGGATTTAGGGAGCAGATGGTGCTTGACATGTCAGTATATCACCCTTAAAATGAGACAAGGTGTCTCATCTTGCCCTAATGTGACCAAATATACAACACCTGCGGGGCTCCCTGGACTGTGGAGGCAACAGCTCTAAATTTACATGTGTTCCCTGGAAACTTTCGCCAGATAATCCATAAAGCTCCTAGATTTGAGTGGAAACCAGAGAAAGAGGACTATGCCTCAAGTCTATGTGATGTGAAAAGCCACATGTAATCTAGGCCTTAAGACACAGCAGGTTTGATGAAGCCCCAGTTGTAAAGGAAGTAAATGAAAACACTGATGAAGCTTCTGAAAAGACACAGTTCGAGAGTTATAAGTTGTGTCTTTGTTCTATAATCAATCAGCTCAAAATTATCTTTTAATTTTCATAGGTATTTTTTCTTAACTCATGGATTATTTAGAAGTTCAGTTGACCCTTGAACATTGTGGATTTGAACTTCATGGGACCACTTATACGTGGATTTTTTTTTAACAGTAAATACTACAGTACTACATAATCTGTGGTTGGTTGAATCCATGAATGTGGAGGAACTACGGATATGGAGAGCTGACAGTCATAGATTAACCACCATGTTGTTCAAAGGTCAACTGGATATTGCTTATTTAGTACACATTTAGTTTGAAAGTTGTATCTATTAACTCCAATATCTGCATCTCCAAAGGGAATGTTTCTGTGTCTCTTTCTCTCTCTCACACACACTGTCTCATCATTTAATCTTCTCTCATGGCATACTGGTAATTTTTATTGGCTGCTTGGCTATGCATCTCAGTACTTTTCTCCAGAAGACTTTTTGTTTCTGCTTCTGGGAGGCAGTTAAGGGGGTTGTCAGATAACCTAATCCACACAGAGATTCCATTGTTATAGTGCTTTGTGAGGACTGGGTATGTTTTTTCCTTCGTTTTCTTTAGAGAAACCAATGGAAACTTTAGGTATTTTCTAGGGCCTTTGCCCTGATGCTGGGAAGGGTTGGGGGCAGGAGGAGAAGGGGACAACAGAGGATGAGATGGCTGGATGGCATCACTGACTTGATGGACGTGAGTCTGAGTGAACTGTGGGAGTTGGTGATGAACAGGGAGGCCTGGCATGCTGCGACTCATGGGGTTGCAAAGAGTTGGACACGACTGAGCAACTGAACTGAACTAAGGGCCTTTATAACTTGATGGAGTTATTGACCCTCTAGCCTCATAAGATTACTAGAGACTCTTATAGTCAACCTGTCGGTTCTCTTGAGAATTACCAAATGCTTGAGAGGGACAGAAGCGCTGACTATAGACTCAGTGTCTCTTCACCTGCCTTTTATCTGATGCCTAGGTTCCATCAGTCCGTGCTGCCCTGGTAGGTTTCTACCACTTTCAAGCATTTATGTTTAATATTAGGTTTATTTTTCATAGTTGCACTTGATTAGAACTCTAAAAGTATTTTGTTCATTACCAGGGTAAAAAAATCATTATTGTTGAAACTTTGGATCTCTTCTTATTACAAAGAGGATGAAAGTGTCTTCATTTTAAAGACAGAAAGTTGCCTCTGATTAGATGGGAACATAAAGCTTTATATGGTAAACTGAAGTTCACAGCTGAATGCTGATGGAGCATAGGCGGAAAATACCTATTTGGTTTTGTTTACAATTTTTCTTCTTTTCTCTGCTCTGCTTCTTTAGAAAAGGAAAGACAAATCTTTCAGAGTGCATTTTCTAGGCTCCTGTGTCCCTTACTTTCACATCTTTTGGCCAAATAGAAACATCGAAAGAGGATGGGGAGCAGGATGAAAGAATAGAACATCCCCCACCCACACACACACATACACACTTGCCAGTGGCATCTTTGTCAGGGACACGTCTCTTCTGTGGCTGCAGCTCTCCTCCAGGACCTGACACCTGCTCACTCGGATGATCATGCTTTCTGCTACTGCTTTTTCTAGGTTGTCTTCCTATACACTGGTTATTTTATCATCTTTTTCATATATCTAACCAGTTTAAATTCCCTTTATATCACATAGTAAAATAAGAAGGGCAAAAAATAGAGAAACATGAAGTGCAAAGTAACATGAGGATCCAATTCTTCCAAATTTTGACACAATGACTTTCCTGTAATAGACTTAGTGCAAGAAGGGAAACACAAGTTTTTAAAAATGACTTTGTGTCTTCAACAGCTTTCAAGAGGATGCTTGCTGCTCCTTTGAACCAAAGCAACATGTCATGAGGAGGGACAATCTTATTTTGAAAGGATTCAGTGGGGAGGAAAAATAAGATTTCTGAACTAAAATCTTGTTGGATGTAGCAACTAGCAGATTAGATTTTGAAGGGATTTAAATTAATAATGTGGAGTAAAAATGAAATCTTCACTTAGGAAAATAACTCCCTAAAATTACTCCCACATTGGATTAAAAATAAACATTAAATGACTTCATGTTTATGAGATATTTTTTTAAACTGACCCATCAAGCATAAATATAAAATGAAGATAAAAATTATATTAGACAAGCACAAATGAAAGAAAATAGTGAAGGCAGTATTAATAGCAAGGCATAATCAAATAAAAATGATATAGGAAAAGCATTTCATGTAGATAATACAAACACCAACAAATTTCATAGTTTCAAAGTATATTAAGTAAACATGATCATTTCAGAAGTGTATAACCGAGAGAGTGAGTGCAAAGAGAGAGAACGGGTCATGTAGTGGTCAAATACCATTTTCTGCATTTGATAATGTATTACACTGTCAAATGTACCTTTACAAGGTTTAAATACGCAGAAACTTTATGTCTGAGCTTCATAGGATGTGAGAGTAAAATATGTGGCAGGTTCTCATGCAAAACACACATGAGATTCTGATTCAGAATTGAGCCATATGAAGCAACTGATTCATTTTTGTTGACTCAAGTTGTGGTGGAAACAGCATGTCTCCAATGTCAGTATCTACTTTGTCAAGACAGTTCTGCATGTGTTTCATGAGGTTTATCCAAAAATTTCAACCTAAAGCCTTTGCCCCAGGATTTTCAATGATTTTATAGGTCACATAATATTTATTTCATCTCCACTGGGTCCTACAATCTTCATCCAATAATACTGACCAGTAAGAAAACTTAGTACAGTTTCAGAGACCAGAACTGGATGTCCAAGTGTACATAATAGTATCATTTTCAGCCAGAGCCAGGTTGGACATTTTCTTTTTTTAGGTTCACTAAAGGACAAAATCAAGAAAATTTTTTAAATTTAAAATGTATGGCAGAATTGTTTCCTTAATTTCTCTTTCTGTTTTCTCATTGTTAGTGTATAGGAATGCAAGGGATTTTTGTGTGTTAATTTTATATCCTGCAACTTTACTATATTCATTGATTAGCTCTAGTGATTTTCTGGTGGAGTCTTTAGGGTTTTCTATTTAGAGGATCATGTCATCTGCAAACAGTGAGAGTTTTACTTCTATTCCAATCTGGATTCCTTTTATTTCTTTTTCTTCTATGATGGCTGTGGCTAAAACTTCCAAAACTATGTTGAATAGTAATGGTGAGAGTGGGCACCCTTGTCTTGTTCCTGAATTTAGGGGAAATGCTTTCAGTTTTTCACCATGAGGATAATGTTTGCTGTGGGTTTACCACATATGGCTTTTATTATGTTGAGGTATATTCCTTCTTATGCCTGCTTTCTGGAGGGTTTTTATCATAAATGGGTGTTGAATTTTGTCAAAGGCTTTCTCTGCATCTATTGAGATAATCATATGGTTTTTAGCTTTCAATTCGTTAATGTGGTGTATCACATTGTTGATTTGTGGATATTGAAGACTCCTTGCATCCCTGAGATAAAGCCCACTTGACCATGATGTATGATCTTTAATATGATGTTGGATTCAGCTTGCTAGAATTTGTTGAGGATTTTTGCATCTAAGTTCATTAGTAATACTGGCCTGTAGTTTTCTTTTTTTGTGGTATCTTTGTCTGGTTTTGGTATTAGGCTGATGGTGGCCTCAGAATGAATTTGGCAGTTTACCTTCCTCTGCAATTTTCTGGAAGTGTTTGAGTAGGATAGGTTGTTAGCTCTTCTCTAAATTTTTGGTAGAATCACCTGTGAAACCATCTGGTCCTGGGCTTTTGTTTGTTGGAAGATTTCTGATTACAGATTCAATTTCCATGCTTGTGATGGGTCTGTTGAGATATTCTATTTCTTCCTGGTTCTATTTTGGAAGGTTATACTTTTCTAAGAATTTTTCCATGTCTTTCAAGTTGTCCATTTTATTGTCATATAGTTGCTGATAGTAGTCTCATGATCCTTTGTATTTCTGTGTTGTCTGTTGTGATTTCTCCATTTTCATTTCTAATTTTGTTGATTTGATTCTTCTCCCTTTTTCCCCTGATGAGTCTGGCTAATGGTTTGCCTATTTTATTTATCTTTCCAAACAACCAGCTTTTAGTTTTGCTGATTTTTGGTATAGCCTCCTTTCTTTTTCATTTATTTCTGTCCTAATTTTTATGATTTCTTTCCTTCTACTAACTCTGAGGTTCTTCATTTCTTCTTTTTCTAGTTGTTTTAGGTGTAAAGTTAGGCTATTTATTTGATTTTTCTCTTGTTTCTTGAGATAAGCTTGTATTGCTGTGAACTGTCCCCTTAGCGCTGCTTTTACTGAATCCCATAGGTTTTGGGTTCTCGTGTGTTCATTTCATTTGTTTTGATGCATATTCTGATTTCTTTTTTTCATTTATTCTGTGATTTTTTTGGTTATTCAGAAAAAGTCTACAAACAATAAATGCTGGAGAGGGTGCAGAGAAAAGGGAACCCTCTTATGCTCACTGTTAGTGGGAATGCAAACTAGTACAGCCACTATGGAGAACAGTGTGGAGATTCCTTAAAAAACTGGAAATAGAACTGCCAAATGACCCAGAAATCCCATTGCTGGGCATACACACCAAGGAAATCAGAATTGAAAGAGACGCATATACCCCAATGTTCATCACAGCACCCCAGGGTTCATCCCCAATACCCAGGAAATGGAAGCAACCTAGATGTCCATCAGGAGATGAATGGATAAGAAAGCTGTGGTACATATACACAATGGAATATTACTCAGCTATTAAAAAGAATGCGTTTGAATCAGTTCTAATGAGGTGGATGAAACTGGAGCCTATTATACAGAGTGAAGTAAGTCAGAAAGAAAAACACCAATATAGCATATTAATGCGTATATATGGAATTTAGAAAGATGGTAACAATGACCTTTATGCGAGACATCAAAGGAGACACAGATATAAAGAACAGACTTTTGGACTCAGTTGGAGAAGGAAAGGATGGGATGATTTGAGAGAATAACAGTGAAACATGTATATTACCTTATGTGAAATAGATTGTCAGTCCAAGTTCAATGCATGAAAGAGGGCACTCAAAGCTGGTGCACTGAGATGACCCTGAGGGATGGGATGGGGAGGGAGATGGGAGGGGTTTCAGGATGGGGAACACATGTACACCCATGGCTGATTCATGTGAATGTATGGCAAAACCACTAAAATATTGTAAAGTATCCTCCAATTAAAATTAAAATTAAAAAATATATATAAAAACCTGGCAGGTAAATACAAGGAGAAGAAAATGGCAACCCATTCTAGTATTCTTGCCTGGAAAATTTTTTGGACAGGGGAGTCTAGAGGGCTCCAGTCCATGTGGTTGCAAAGAGTCACATACAACTGAATGGCTAACACTTTCGCTTTCACAAATACAATAGCCATTAAAAATTGGTAACTACAGTTTCCCTGGTGGCTCAGTGGTAAAGAATCCACCTGCCAATGCGAGAGACATGTGTTCAATCCCTTGGTCAGGAAGATCCCCTGGAGAAGGAAAAGGCAACCCATTCCAGTATTCTTTACTGAGGAATCCCATGGACAGAGAAGCCTGGCAGGCTAGAGCCCATGGAGTTGCAAAGAGTCGAACATGACTCGTTAGCTAAACAACAACAGCTTGCTTCAATGCTCATCTCTTTAGAAAATACCCTAGAGCATCTGATGATCACCAACAACTACAGCTTGAGACTGAGGCCAGGTGTAGAGAGAAGTAGTGTATTTTTGCTTCTAATATCATGTAGGACCTTGCTCTATCAGTAACCCTTAGGTATGGATGTGATGTGGTGACCTTACAAAACCACTCATCATCAATTTCAATTATTTCTTGGAGGCCACTAATTCAGTAGCAGGTCCTATGTGACAAAATCTTTTGTTCAGTGGAAGTGATTTCAAACACAAGCAGCCACGACTACAGGCAACTCTTAATTGTCTGACAAAGGAGGAAAAAAAAAGAAAACATATCATAGCAAAATGTTAATCCTTCCTTAAGTCTGAAAAAAGGATACAGGGAATAAAATAGTGCAAGGGGGGAAAAAAAAAAGAATATGGAGGAAAAACCATTGGGTAATTTTGAATGAAGGGTTTTGTTTTAAAATTACTTATGTAAAATTTGTTGTTGTTGTTGTTTTTTCTGATGTCCTGAAAGGGTACACAATTCCCCCAGGAAGCAAGCATGACTGTAATTTAGTATGGAGAATGAAATATAAGGAAAGTGTTAGTTGCTCATTTATGTCCGACTCTTTGTGACTCCATGGACTATGGCCCTCCAGGCTCCTCTTTCCATGGAATTCTCCAGGCAAAAATGTTGTTGTAAGTAGCCTTTCCCTTCTCCAGGGGATCTTCCTGACCCAGGGATAGAACCTGGGTCTCCAGCATTGCAAACGGATTCTTAACCATCTGAGTCAAATTGAAATATAAGGCAGATTAAGATATATATTTTTTGAAGTCACTGAGTTTGGCTTTCGCTGTGCACGTGTGTGTGTATGTGCACGTGCATATGTGTAAAATGACCAATTTTATAGAAAATGTTAATGACATATTTAAAAGACTTATAAGATTGATGATACACTTCCTTGATATACTAATACTTTGGAAATACATTCAAATACAGAGGATGGGAGAAAATTATTTTATTTGGGCAGGCATTTATTGATGATCCCCTGTTTGCAAGGCAGCTGCCAATCACTGGGAGTATCTACCAATTAGGCTCAAGAGACTATATGGGAGCCCATAGCCTTGACAGGGAGATAAAAGGGAAGCAAATGTTTTCAATAAAATGTGAAACTTGCAATAATAGAACTATGTACCAAGTGTTTTCGAGAGTGGAAATGTAAGACCAAATAAAGCTTTTGAAAAATAAAGAGGGATTGACAGAGAGTTAAAATGCTGCTAGGGAAATAGGCTTTGTGAAAAACAAGAGGTCGTTCTTGGGGGAATCTCATATATCACAGTTTTTCTTTGTCTAAAATAGGACAGAGATCAGGATGTGAAGCGGAGTTAATACTACATAGGAAGGAAAAGTAAGAATCATGAAAGACACTGGCCTTTTAAATAAAGGCTCTGAAAATAGAACTGCATAATCAGATTTGTGTTTGAGAGAAAATATTCGTATTCAGTGGTGAAGAATGAATTAAAATAGTCCAGGATAAAGGCAAGGTGACAATAATTAAGAATTATTACAACATTCTCGGTAACAAAGAATTTAAGAATCAGAACAAAGGAGGGAAGGAAGGAGAAGGAACAGAGAAAAAGGGAAGCAAAATCAATAGCAAATGAGATTTTACTAGGTCAGTGATAATGTTGAAAGTTTTCTGCTTCCAGTGACAGGTTTGATGATGGTGTGATTGTGACATGGTCATAGATGAAAGTAACTAGTTTCGGAGAGACGACAGGGACTTCAGTTTTGAATGTGTTGAATTTATGGGGACGGTGGGACTTCCAAGTGGAAGTTAGTTAAGCCACTAGTAAGTTAAATATAGAGATTAGAATTTAATAAATAATTTTGGAGTAGAGAAAGATTATAGACACTAATTTATACCTTTTTAAAGGTATTTTATTTTTAAACTTTTTTTTTTAAACTGAAGTATAGTTTCTTGACCATGTTCTATTCATTTCTACTGTACAGCAAAGTGAATTAGCTACAGGTAGATATATATCCCCTCTTTTTTGGATTTCCTTCCTATGTAGGTCACTACAGAGCACTGAGTAGATTTCCCTCCGCTAAACAGTAGGTTCCTATTAGTTATCTGTTTTACAGTATTTTTTAGTATCGATAGGCTTCCCCATTGGCTCAGATGGTAAGAATATGCCCGCAATGCAAAAGACCCTGTTTAGTCAATAGTGTGTATGTGTAAATCCCAGTTTTCCAATTCATCCTCTCTTCCCGCTTTGATTTATTTTGAAAAGTAATATATAGAAACACAATTAACTTTTAAATAAAGTGTTTTAAACATCGAGCATCTATACATTTTTAGATTTCATTAAGAAATTTGAGAGCCTAAAAGAAAAAGGCATTCACCAAATCCATATTATTTACTGTTTTTCTATTTTAAAAGAGAGCAAAATATTAAGACATTTTCCTTCCATTCCAACTTGAGGCCTGTATAGGACACAATATGAGCCCAACATTAGGAGTTGTGAGTTGCCAACTATTGGACTTGTCAAATTTTGACATATTAGTTGCTAAATCTTAGAAATTTATCATTGGATGATGCACTTTCATCATTCTGCAACTTCTCTGAAAAAAAGGATTTTTGCTTATGTGATCACTCAGATTGTTTTTAGATCTACCATTTAATCAATTCATTTTTTT
>SJYQ01004629.1:16766-30756 GCA_006410935.1 Redunca redunca
AATTATATAATGTAAAAAGAAAAAAGATGTTTCTGCTAATTAAAATGCATCTATAGAAGCACTCTAAAGATGTCTAATTTTTGGAAAACAGAATGGGAGATAAAATATCCTCATCTCTATTATAGTGAACTGTAAATATGAACTGCTGTAGTGAGCACTACTGGCCTGGTATGGATTAACTAAATTGCAGAATGTAAGCAAGATAGAAATAACAGTCTCAGGCATATGTCTTCTGATAGCCCTGTGTGTGTGCATGCTAAATCACTTTAGTGTGTCTGATTCTCTGCAGCCCTATTGACTATAGACTGTCAGGCTCTTCTGTCCATGGGATTCTCCAGGCAAGAATACTGGAGTGGGTTGCCATGCCCTCCTCCAAGGTATCTTCCTGACCCAGGCACTGAACCCATGTCTCTTATGTCTCTTTCACTGGCAGTCAGGTACTTTACCACTAGCACAACCCGGATTTTCTATCTTCCACTTTCTAGATAATTGCATTAGAATTATCTGTAAAGGAACTTGGACTCAACATTTTCAAGGGATAGAGCAATGAATTAATACATCTGAAGGTGGGGGAAGTTTAGAAAAATGTGTTGTCTCTATTGTTTTAAAATATATTTTGTTTTGCAGCAGTGATTTCCACCATTTTGTCTTCCAGGTCACTTATCCATTCTTCTGCCTCAGTTAGTCGGCTATTGATTCTTTTTAGTGTATTGTTAATCTCTATTTGCTTGTTCTTTTGTTCTTCTAGGCCTTTGGTAAGCATTTCTTGAATCATCTCCATTTTTATTCTGAGATCCTGGATCATCTTCACTCTAATTACTCTGAATTCTCTTTCTGGAAGATTATCTAGATCCACTTCATTTAACTGTTTTTCTGAGGATTTATCTTTTTCTTTCATCTGGGACATAATTCTATTCATTTTGATTAGAATAGTCATAATTTTCATAATTATCATAATTTTCATAATTATGAAATTTAAGAATATAAGAATATAAGAATTTGCATAATATAAAAATAATGTAAGAATTTTCATAATTCTTTTCATTTTGATTGGCCTTCTGTGATTGTGGTTTTTGTTCCAGAGACTGTGGGATTGTAGTTCTTCTTGTTTCTTCTGTCTTTCTATTGTTTTAAAGTAAATGAACTGTAGACAATATAGGGTTTCTAGATGTTCCCTGAGATACCAAAGAGTTTAAATAGTATTTATTTGAAATATCAAAACTATAGACACCATTCCATATATGTACATATAAAGTTTATATATTCTGAAATCTACCTCTAAGTCCATCCATCCTTCTTTCAGAAGCACCTAGTAATCATAACAGCACCAAAGACAGACACAGAAGTTCAAAACTGGCAAAGCACATCAACTCACCCAATAACACCAGTAAATATGACATTGCAAGAGAAAAGATCCTAGAACAAATTAATATCTGGATGGCTTCTGAATGACTTAGAAAAAAAATTCATGCTCACTTGAAGCCAAATATATTCATTAGCAGACCTTACAACAGGCAGGTAATGAAATTAACACAGATGTAGAATTCAAAAGTCACTAAGCTATTTGATAACTTTCACCATCATATCCGTTTGACCAAAACAAAGAAATATTAAATAAATATTTAAACAATTATGTGAATTAGTGATTGAGAACATTTTTTGATGCACACTTTTTTGTGGTGAGCAAAAGCAAAAAAGTACTGTGAAAAAGGACTTTTNCATTTTTTGATGCACACTTTTTGTGGTGAGCAAAAGCAAAAAAGTACTGTGAAAAAGGACTTTTTAGAATGTTTCAATATGTTAGGAATGTCTGCATCTGACATGTTTAAGTAATTTTCAATGATGTAGAGGCCATAACTGAAAAATTGAAAGTATCCATATGCAAATAGAAGAGTTGTATATAATTTTTCCTCAATTACATGCAACAGTCCCCAATATTAGGATGAGCTCAGTAACTCCTAAATATTTCTAATATGGCACCTCCTTACTTTTTCATACAAGCCTAAATATTAGCTTTATTTAAGTAGATACATGCAAAGGATATTGTGCCAAATAGCTGCAATGTTTATTTACTACTTGATCAAATACATGGACTTCTTTAATCTTCCAAATGGCATCTGGTCAAATTTTGAGAATTCTTCTGAAATGATTGCTATTTTCTTTTATTTCCTTAGAGAATCTTTCTGGCCAGATGCATTATGTTGATACTTGCAATTTCTATATAGAATAAATGCTGGAATCAGTGCAATATTTTCCCACCAGAAATTTCTCAAAGGAGAATGCTCTGGTGACAAAATATATTTGGTAACTGCATAATGAACTTTGATAGCAAAGAGCATTCAAAGAGAAAATATTTGATGCTGCAAAGTCAAATATTTATTTGCCTATGGAGAATAAAATGGGAAATTACAAAATTAAGGATAAGTATTGATTTATAAGCAGAGCACTGCATTGAATGTCAAAAGCATTTTATCTAGTGAGATGATCCATTAACTAGATATAAGTATAAGAATTCAAGTCTATTTTTTTTGTCTTCTATTCATCTACGGAACAAAACAACTCCTTACTGAAAAAATGGTAGCTTATCATGTGTGTTCTTTAAAGGTGATTTCTATTTTTCAAACTTGTTTCTTATCATTTGGCCTTTGAAAGTGAAAGTGTTGGTATTACCATTGTCCTAAATCTACACAACTAAATTTTTAACAATTGCTCATCTGATTGGGATGTAAAATAAATAGGCAACTGACATTTTATATTTATATAACTTATGCAGATATTGTTTACCTTTCTTTTGATCTTGAGCAATCTACTTCTGACATAGAACTCTATGTATCTATTTTAAATTATCATTTGGTGCCTGAATTGTGGTCTGCTGAGGCAAAATATATACCAGTATCTGAGATACATGTCAGAAGTATAAAGTAAGAAATGATACAGTCACAGCTTTTACATGGGAAATTAAATGTAGATAATAAATTATAAAAACCTATAATAATTTCCTTGAAGTATGGAGAAAGCACAAAATTAGAATAAGGTGTTGATATACTAATTCTATTAGTAAGGCAGAGTTTTTTCTCAAACAGGTAGCATTTGAGATGAGTTTTATATGATACTGATAGACACTTCAGTATCAAAACAATAATTAATTTCTTTTACAAATTTTAAACAACAATTTGAAGATAAAATCCTAAGATATCTAGTTATTTATTTTGCAGATGCCAATCCATGGTNTATCAAAACAATATTTAATTTCTTTTACAAATTTTAAACAACAATTTGAAGATAAAATCCTAAGATATCTAGTTATTTATTTTGCAGATGCCAATCCATGGTTAGATTTTATGACACTTGTTATTTGACTGTCTGAAGTTCCTCAGGTCACCTATGTCATGAACAAAATTAACAAACCTTCATCTACCCATATTTGAGAAACCAGGAAATGAACAAAATGATAGTGGCAAGGTAATCTAGAAAGATTACCTCACTAGGCTTTAGCTTGATATCATTAAAAAATGATTCTCTCAATCAAGTATAAAAATACTTTTTTTGAGAAAAGTGTACTAGAAGCATTATAAAAGGAGTATTCTGTCCCCATGGTGAAAACTATATTTCCTTTATCAGTTTTCCCTAACAACCTAGACATTTGTCAGTGACAACAAAGGAACTCAGAGGATCCAAGGTGCCTTTCCCATAGTAAGTTCTATGGAACAGACTGGGCAGTATATGAGGCTGTAGGTACCATTTAGCTTATAAAAGAATACCATATTTTTTATAAGCTAAACATTGCTTACTAAAAATAGCTGTGATGTGTCATAGGAAAGCATACTTCTTCTGACCTCAGGGATGAGCTTCAGCCTCTTCTAGACATTATTCCAAGAGAATGTTTTATAAAACATTAAAATTACTGAATTGAGACTGTTCTGTGATATAACATGGCTGTAGCATATTTTATTACAAAAGCTTGCCAAGGGAACTCCTGGAACTTGCCTAAATTTTCATTCAAGTGCAGGGGGAAAAACTCTAACTGCACTGAATAAATGTGTAGAATTAGAGGGAGACAGAAAGAGAGCTGCTTCACAATCTTTCCAGCAAATCATTCATTTTTTTTTCCTGAATTTCTTGCAATTTTCTGTAATTTTACTAGGCACTAGGAGGAGATGAAGGGTTGTAACAGATACTGCTTCTGCTCTATAAATATAAACTAGCATATTTAAAGATGTTTGGACCCTTGTGCATAATAAATTATAGATAATATTTGCTGTGACTATAGTATCTGGAAGGTATGCACAAAATACATTCATCCTAAATGGTAATAACTCTAATTGGATGCAGAATAGATGCCCAAGGGGCCTCACAATACAATGGTCATGATGGAACAGGGTTTTGCAGGGCTGATAAAAGAGCTCTGAATGTACCTGATAGAGCAAGCAATTTAAGTGTCATGTACAAAGTCATAAAACATAAGACACATTTGAGAAGATGTTGTAAGATTTTACCTTGTTTATGTACTCTTCTCTCTTAATAGAATAAATAACCCTTCACAGTAAATATATTATTAGAGTAATATTGTACAACCAGAGTAATATTTTAATGGAAAGAACAGTATGCCCTGAATCTTCCACTACCTAACTCTGTGGCTTTGAGAAGTTTATTAAATATCACCAGACCTTCACTTCCCCATCTGAAAAGCAGTCTAAATGGCTAGGATCTCTTTCAGGTAGCCAAAGTATTGGAGTTTCAGCATCAGTCCTTCCAATGAATATTTAGGACTGATTTCCTTTAGGATTGACTGGTTTGGTGATTGAGATGATTAAAAAAAAAAAAAAAGTCACCATCTCTTTAATATCCCATTCTATACTGACCAACTACAACCATAAGCAAATTCATTCTTAAAATAGTTACTATATCATATCACTGAAACACAAAATACCAACATATTACACATCAGCTGCAAAGGAACTACCCCTGTATATGTAAAGAAAAATTGGAATATGCTTTGATGAGTGTTGTCACTAACTAGACAAAGTCACTGAGTGTAATTTCTTTTCTCAACCTAGCATGTGATTCACTCCCCTATGTTCTTGAATCTGCCAATTTAGTTGTGATTGTTCCGAAACAACCTTCCGCAGTGTCATCTATGTTCTGAATGACTTAATAGAGCTGAGCAACATTTACACTGGGTCCAGAGGAATCCTGACTTGAATAAAAGACAGCATCATTTCTAGCTATAATGAGTCCAGGGGGTAATTATATACAAGAGTCACAGGCATATTTTGTAGTGTTCTGACAATAATAACCCGAGGTACTGTACATATGCTTGTAATTCTCATCCCAGTCAAGCTGGCATTCGTGGCTGATCATTTGGTATTTAGAGTAGAGGGCCAATTATGAAAATATAAGCTGGTTGTGTGAAGAGTCACTCATACAATAGGTAACACAGATGGCCAAAGAGATATCCAGCTCATCTAACTACTAATATTTCCCTGCTGTTTTTAGAAAGCACTTTTGATAAGAAACATCATTTTTAAGATGGCTTAAATATATGAACAGGCACGATAAGATCTGGCCAAAATCAGCCAGTGGATAAAGTTCACGATTTTCCCCACGAGACTCTGTTGGATTTATATACACAGCCCATAGATTTTACCTCTTTGTAGGTTTCTCTCCTTTTGGTTACTTCAATGATCAAATGACTTTCAGTTTCCATTTTAAAAATAATATATGTTCTCAGTCATCACATATGACAATATTTTGTAAAGAAATAATCCCATTTTAAGCATTATGACCAAGGATGAAATGGGTAGTTTAATAAGAGTAGGATAAACGTGAACCATCAACTAGAATGTGTGTTGTTTGGGGGTGCTTTCTAGGTCTATGCATAACACTTTGATGTTGATTTGGATAATATGCACATTCAAATATTTTCAAACATTTTAATTAAAATTAGAAAATTTGACATTTAAAGCAAGAGCATCACACCAATATAAATAAAGAAAGAATAACTGGAATCTTTCTGTGTGCTCTGTACCTCTCCAGGGAAATATTTTCCTATAGGTATTCCTCATACATGCATTTTTCAGAGCTATGAATCACACATCTTTCATGGAGGAAAAATAAAAATGGGAAAGTAATTTGATGTGGGAAAAACACCGGTAAATATACAAATGTACTGAGGCATTTGGGCATGTTTCTTTGTGTTCTCTGTGGAGTTTATTGCCTTTTGAACACAACTGTCATTTCAAATTCTTGCCAATATAGACAAAAGTATAGCTTAACTTCATTGTCAATATATTGTTCAATAAAAAACTTTGAATCTCTTGATGGAAAAGAACATAGCATTCTATAAAACACTGGTTTATAATCACTTCCATCATTATTGACCATTTATGGGAAGATATTTTAACATTTGAGTTACCAAGTCCTGTCCAACGACATGCCCTTCTCCAGAGGATCTTCCCAACCCAGGGATCAAACCTGGTTCTCCCACATTGCAGGTGGATTCTATACCACTGAGCCACCATAACATAGATTATATTCCTATAAAATCTTTTCTGCCCAGAATAGCAGAAAGTAAGGAGAAGGAAATGGCAACCCACTCCAGTATTCTTGCCTGAAGAATCCCGTGGACAGAGGAGCCTGGTGGGCTGCTATCCATAGGGTCACATAGAGTCAGACATGACTGAGTGACTTAGCAGCAGCATCACTAAATAAGTGTATGTTTTGAAGGCTGGGTCTAATGGTATTATGAAGGCTTCATTTTATCAATGTTATTCATGTGTCATACTTGTTAGGTCATGTTCCAGAGGAAAGAAATAAGCATCATGTTGTTAATCCTTGGGTTCAGTTCAGTTCAGTTCAGTCACTCAGTCATATCCGACTCTGTGACCCCATGGACGGCAGCATGCCAGGCTTCCCTGTCCATCACCAACTCCCGGAGTTTACTCAAACTCATGTCCATTGAGTTGGTAATGCCATCCAACCATCTCATCCTCTGTCATTTCCTTCTCCTCCTGCCTTCAATCTTTCCCAGCATCAGGGTCTTTTCAAATGAGTCAGCTCTTCGCATCAGGCAGGCAAAGTACTGCAGCTTCAACTTCAGCATCTGTCTTTCCAATGAATATTCGGTACTGATTTCCTCTAGGATGGACTGGTTGGATCTCCTTGCAGTCCAAGGAACTCTCAAGAATCTCCAACACCGCAATCCAAAAACATCAATTCTTCGGTGCTCAGCTTTCTTTATAGTCCAACTCTCACATCCATACACAACTACTGGAAAAACCGTAGCTTTGACTAGATGGAACTTTGCTGGCAAAATAATGTCTCTGCTTTTTAATATGCTGTCTAAGTTGGTCATAACTTTTATTCCAGGGAGCAAGTGTCTTTTAATTTCATGGCTGCAGTCACCATCTGCAGTGATTTTGGAGTCCCCAAAATAAGATCTGTCACTGTTTCCACTATTTCCCCATCTATTTGCCATGAAGTGATGGGACCAGATGCCATGATCTTATTCTTGGGTTATCATAATTTTTTTTCATTTTAACAAACTTAAGATGTATAAAACCTTAGGAAAAATAGCTTAATGAAACTATTCCAGAGTAATCATATGACTCCTTAAAACTGGGAACAAAAGATAGAATCAAAAGCTGATGTTTGTATAGTGACATTCTGATCACAGACACTTGAAATCTTTGCCTCTTTGAAAAACATTTTGAAATAAATGAAAAGAGAGCAAAATATTTTTTATCAAGTCAGAGATAAAAAACCTTTCTATAAATCTCTACCAAGTAAAGACAGTTTGCTAATATGAAGCACGTGTTTTCTAAAGATGCTATACCTAACCCAAAAGGAGAAGAAGTCTGAGGATTATCTGACATTGTTAAAGCACTTAGTACTCAGTCATTATGAAATATGCATGTGGGGTCCCACTGAGTGCTCAGGACATGGAAAAGTGAAAGTGTTAGCAGCTCCGTCCTCTCTGACACTTTGTGACCCCATGGGCTGTAGCCCACCTGGTCCCTCTGTCCATGGAATTCTCCAGGCAAGAATACCAGAGTGTGTTGCCATTTCCAGAGACTGAACTTGGGTCTCCTGCATTGCAGTCAGAGTCCTTATTGTCTGAGCCATTAGGGAAGTGAACTCAAGGATCTCTTACACCTGTAAAATATTATCTATTTAAATATTATTTCCAGCATACAGTAATGAACAAGTAGAAGGCAAACTCTTCTATTGAGGAGACACTGGGCTATGTGTTTACCTCAGTTGTAATACACTTATGATTTCAATTATTTTATCACTTAAGGCTCTGTCTTTCTTTGATGGTATGTCTTAATAAGTTGAACATATTCTATGCAGATTGATACCTTAAGCCCTTATAAGCTCATAAGTACTACTAAGATACCTTTTAATTTTATCAGGATCAAAAAGAATGTCAAAAAGGACAAGCACAAAATGCATCATACGGGAAATATCTCCTTGTTGGCCAAAAAAAAGAGCAGTTAGTCACTGCTATCTGAAAAAAAAAATCTCCAGTTCACAATTTATCTGAAGTAGCAACCTATTTTTGAGTATCTGGTTCCTGAGTATGTGAGTCACTCAATAGGGTCTCTTCAGTTAACTAAAATGACACATAATTATACTCTAATTTAAACATTCATCCATAGTTTAAATTAGAAATTCTATGTATATATTATGAATAAGAAGAAACTGAATGGTAAATTTAGAAATAACTTGATGACCTACATTTATTTACCAATCAACAGTTATGTCTTAAGAACCCATTATATATTAGGCAAGGGTTTTGCTTTGGGGTAGAGGGAGCTTGGAATTTATTGAAGAAATCAGGCTTTGATACCCTAGACACCCTAGACATAGTAGGGTCTCAGTTATTATTGGATTTCCCTGGTGGCTCAGATGGTTAAGCGTCTGTTTACAATGTGGGAGACCCGGGTTCGATCCCTGGGTCGGGAAGATCCCCTGGAGAAGGAAATGGCAATCCACTCCTGTACTATTGCCTGGAAAATCCCATGGGCAGAGGAGCCTGGTAGGCTACAGCCCATAGGGTCGCAAAGAGTCGGACACGACTGAACGATTTTACCTTATCTTACCAGTTATTATCACCATTAGAATCATCTAATGATGATACAAAATTGGTCGTTAATCATGATGATCTTATAATTATTTTTCTCCAATTCTTTGAAGATTCTAACAGACACAGTAGGACTTCCCACTTTCATAGGTGCAGTGATAAAGAATCTGCCTGTCAATGCAGGAGACACAGGAGATGCCAGTTCAATCTCTGGGTCCAGAAGATGCTCTGGAGAAGGAAATGGCAACCCACTACAGTATTCTTGTTTTGAAGATCCCATGGACAGAGGAGCCTGGCATGCTACAGTCCATGGGGTAGCAAAAAAAAGTCAGACACAGCGACTAAAAACAACAAATAGTCATAGCAAATAGACTGAGGAAACAATAGTCAGGAGAGAGAACTTTTAATAGAAGAATTTAAACTCTGCCTTTAGGCACAAAAGATATTCTGAAGGCCTCTTTTCCTTCAAGGAAGAACCAGTTTTTATGGATCAGCAATATCTATAACTATTATACAATAAGCTATAATAGTCTGTATTTTTTTCTGAATCTAGCCTCCAACTGTGAATTCTCACACCCTACCATTACTGAAATACTCAAAAAGTACATTGTATGTGTAGGAAATTCTTGTTCATTGATCATGAGATATTTATAGTTTCTACCTCCTGCCCCCAAATGACGAGTCCTCATATCAATTTTCTGAAGCCTCAGACTGTCCATCCAGTCATCACCACAGTGGAGTCATGCACTCCTGAGTAGCTGCATGCTACTGCATGCATCCATCTCATTCTCTGTGGAATACTCATGCCTCTTATTTGCATTTCCTTCTGCTCAAAATCTTAGTTGTGTTCCATCTAAAAGTCACTCCAAAAGTTGCTCATCTTCCCTTAGGATTTTGGCAATCAGATAGTAAAGCATACTTGTATGTCTTGGAAAGTTTACAAAGATTTTCATCAAAATCTATTTCATTTTCACTTAGTTCAACCTTTTTTTTTTTTCCATAGGATTCAGCCAGGTGTCTCAGCGAGGACTGGCTCAGAGACAAATTTGAAATGCCAACATTTTGTTTCTCTAGGTATAGAATCATCTTTCTCCTAAAAATATTATATGTTCTGCTACAGAGTGTGTTTTTTAAAATGTAAATTACTTCAAAGGTGACTGGATACAGGATGGATCCATATAATGAGAGAGTCGTCATGTCAGTTGATTGCTGATGTTTCTCCGAATATGGTTTTGAAGCAATCATGGGAGATTAAAGAGAAAGTATGGGTAACAAATGAAGATCAAGATGAGAAATGAGAGAAACCTGATACTCTGACAGAGGTGTTTTTCTAAAGTCCGAATAGTAACTGGTTTAATGTATTCAAGACCCTTCACTACGTTAACTTAGTGATGCACCAATACTTTGGCCACCTGATATGAACAGCCAGCTCATTAGAAAAGACCCTGATGCTGGGAAAGATTGAAGGCAGGAGGAGAGGTGGATGACAGAGGGTGTTTTGTTTGGATGGCACCACTGACTCAATGACATGAGTTTGAGTAAACTCTGGGAGATGGTGAAGGACAGGGAAGCCTGACATGCTGCAGGCCATGAGGTCACAAAGAGTTAGACATGACTGAGTGACTGAACAGCAGCGTTAATTTAAATGGAGAAATCATGGCTTCAGATCAAGAAATTGATGAGACATACTCTCTCCTTCTCGATGTTTGCACATATTGAGACATTAAATCAAAATTAAGGCAGATTGGAGGCCCAGGGATCAACCTGTTTATTACAAAATGTTAAATGTGAATATCTAACCTAATGTGAAATCCATAGAAATGTAGAATCTCAACTCCAGAATTAGCCTAGCAGTGGGCATGGCAGCCTGAGTTTGCCTCCCCTTGTGTGTGTACATGCATGCATGGTTGAAACAGACTGTAGAGGTGGGGCTGGAGAATACTAGAATGTTGAAAAGAGAGGGGAAATGTAGTTCTTGGAGGCTAGGATTTCTCCTCAAGAGGAGGACTAAGACAAGCACATCCAGGGCTTCCCTGGTGGCTCAGTGGTAAAGAACCCACCTGCCAACCCAGGAGATATGGGTTCGATCCCTGATCTGGGAAGATCCCACATATGCTGTGGAACAACTAAGCCCCCATGCCACAACTACTGAGCCTGTGCTCTAGAGCCCAGGAACCACAACTACTGACACCACGTGCCAACAAGAGAAGGCACCACAATGAGAGGTCCATGTACTGCAACTAGAGAGTAGCCCCAACTGATGCAGCTAAAGAAACTATTCTTTCCATATTTACCAAACAGCCAGGAGACTCTTTAGCAGTGGAGTCTAGAATTTTATCAAATTTACAGAAACAAGGTGTATCAGCTGCTATTAGATAAGACAAATATCCCCTTCCACGCTGCTTTCCTTTCATCCCATTCGCTCTTGTGCTGGGTAATATTGGTGGAAGATGGATTTAGTTTTGGATCAATCAAATGAAAAATTGAGTTGGACATACATTGTTTGGATTCATTGGGATGAGGTATGAGGCCCCCTTCCATGCATAGTCAGGTTGTCATTGCCCTTCAGAAGCAGGAATGTAACTGCCTAGATTCTAATACAAATGGGGTCAGAAATCCTATCAAGCCCCTTGGCACCCAAAACCAGATGTATGTGGAAAGTTGGAGGATAAAATTGAAAATATATAGATAGAGCCAGCATTTAGCTTAAAAAAAATAAAAACTTTTATTTTTTTTTGTCAATAAGTATAATTAACAATAACAAAACAGTATAAATCACTTCAAAATACAAATTGATGAAACAGTGATAATACAATGTGACATTACATAGCTATCCAAGGGGGTGTCAAAAACTAAAGATGGAAAAAATGCTCATTAAACATGAACACAGATCATTAACAAACAGGTACAACAGAAACTTTTATTTCCTAAAAGTCTAAATGCATAAAAACATGAAAATGTCTGCAGTGGTTATTATCACTAAATGTTAAGATGAATACTCTGAAATCTTGGTGTTTTCTTGTATTTTCCCAGTTTTTCCTTATAATAAAAGTGTCACTTTTGTAATCAGAAAAAAGGGAAGGGAGGGAGGTTTGGAAGTAAATTTGACGAACCAGTTCTGAAGTTCTGAGTCCCTAGCAAAGTATTCTTCCCCCAAGATGGCCACTCTTAAACCTTAGTAACTCTGCTACTAATTCAAATTAATACAGCAGGAGGTGCTGTTTGGGCACCCAAAGTTTAAATGAAGCTACAAGTTCATATAAGGAAACTTATATGTTCATATAGGAACATATAAAAACTTTTAAGGCTTCTACTACCTAGATGAAGGAAACATGTCAGAGATATTTTCTCATATGGACAATAATTTTTACAACTTAACATCATATCATGCAAATTTCTAGTTTTACACAATTGGCAAATTCAAACCAAATATTCCTGAACTATCAAAATTAAATTTTATTTGTTTTATTTATAAGTAAATATGCTAGAAAAATGATCACACTCTCTTCCTATTATCTCTATAAAAATGGCATTAAGCAATATTTTTATGTAAAGATAATTAAATAGTAGGACAAGAAAAATGGAGTAGATTTTTTAGAGAGACACCAGATTAGTATCGAAACCAGTTCTCCGGCATTGGAGGCAGACGCTTTAACCTCTGAACCACCAGGGAAGCCATGAATAAATATATATATATATATAACTTTTGGGATGTTTGAGATAACTATCAGCCTTTTTTGTTTACTATCAGCCTTTTATTTATTTTTTTAAATTTTTATTTTTACTTTATTTTACTTTACAATACTGTACTGGTTTTGCCATACATTGACATGAATCCACCACGGGTGTACATGAGTTCCCAAACATGAACCCCCCCTCCCACCTCCCTCCCCATAACATCTCTCTGGGTCATCCCTGTGCACCAGCCCCAAGTATCCTGTATCCTGCATTGAACATAGACTGGTGATTCGTTTCTTACATGATAGTATACATGTTTCAATGTCATTCTCCCAAATCATCCCATCCTCTCCCTCTCCCTCAGAGTCCAAAAGTCCGCTCTACATATCTGTGTCTCTTTTGCTGTCTCACATATAGGGTCATCATTACCATCTTTCTAAATTCCATATATATGTGTTAGTATACTGTATTGGTGTTTTTCTTTCTGGCTTACTTCACTCTGTATAATCGGCTCCAGTTTTATCCACCTCATTAGAACTGATTCAAATGCATTCTTTTTAATGGCTGAGTGATACTCCATTGTATATATGTACCACAGCTTTCTTATCCATTCATCTGCTGATGGATATCTAGGTTGTTTCCATGTCCTGGCTATTACAAACAGACCTGTGATGAACATTGGGGTACATGTATCTCTTTCAATTCTGGTTTCCTCAGTGTGTATGCCCAGCAGTGGGATTGCTGGGTCATAAGGCAGTTCTATTTGCAATTTTTTAAGGAATCTCCACATTGTTCTCCATAGTGGCTGTACTAGTTTGCCTTCCCACCAACAGTGTAAGAGGGTTCCCTTTTCTCCACACCCTCTCCAGCATTTATTGCTTTCAGACTTTTGGATCGCAGCCATTCTGACTGGTGTGAAAAGGTACATCATTGTGGTCTTAATTTGCATTTCTCTAATAATGAGTGATGTTGAGCATCAAGTGTTTGTTAGCCATCCATATGTCTTCTTTGGAGAAACGTCTATTTAGTTCTTTGGCCCATTTTTTGATTGGGTTATTTTTCTGGAATTGAGCTGCATAAATTGCTCCCTATCAAGCTATCAGCAGTATTTTTCACAGAACTAGAACAAATAATTTCAAGATTTGTATGGAAATACTAAAAACCTTGAATAGCCAAAGCAATCTTGAGGAAGAATGGAACTGGAGGAATCAACTTGCCTGACTTCAG
>SJYQ01004629.1:31933-68342 GCA_006410935.1 Redunca redunca
GCCTCCCTGTTCATCACCATCTCCCGGAGTTCTCTCAGACTCATGTCCATTGAGTCCGTGATGCCATCCAGCCATCTCATCCTCAGTCGTCCCCTTCTCCTCCTGCCCCCAATCCCTCCCAGCATCAGAGTCTTTTCCAATGAGTCAACTCTTCGCATGAGGTGGCCAAAGTACTAGAGTTTCAGCTTTAGCATCAGTCCTTCCAGTGAAGAGCCAGGACTGATCTCCTTTAGGATGGACTGGTTGGATCTCCTTGCAGTCCAAGGGACTCTCAAGAGTCTTCTCCAGCACCACAGTTCAAAAGCATCAATTCTTCGGTGCTCAGCCTTCTTCAGATAGAAGCCCATTAAATAAGCATGATCATGATGCTGATAATAATAATGTATTTATATGGAAAATTTTTATTTTTTGTGCCTATCATTGTTCCATGCCCTGAGTATACATTAACTAATTTAATCCTCACAACACTCTGATGTTAGGTACTGCTTTATTTCTCATGAATGAGAAAACCGATACATGTAAGTCTAAACAACTGAGTCATGGAAGAGTTACACTTTAGAGTTACAGCTGCTGAGCACAGGCTGTTTGCGTGAGAGTACAAACTCCTCAACCAATAGCCTTTTTTCATGTGCCAGACTTATGCCATCAAGAAGATGTTGTTATAGGTATTGTTTGGAGGAAAGGCGAGAACCCGTGGATAGGAGGGGCCGGGTGAGCTGGAGGGGTATTTCAGAGCAAGGGCTTTCTATTGCTCACACAGGAAACTAATCTGTTCTCCCCAACTAGTACGTTACTGTAGATTAGATATAATAAACATACAAAGCAACCTTTGGGTTTTGGTGGATTCAAAACTTTATGCCTGTTTAAAATGCAGGAATTGTTTTTTGCGGAAACATAAAATGTTCTTTTATGTTTCCACATTTCTGTGCTATGGTCGCGTGTTTTTGGATGTCTGTGCTAATTTCTTCTTGAGTAGAACATCCACACCCTCCAGCAGATATTGATGTACAGCTTTAGAGAGTAAAAGCCTCAGCTCAATACTGTTCCCAAATGCTAAGCTCACTTAGGGAACATTTCCTCTGTCGTAGTACAGTTTGTAATATCTTTTGTTTTCAATTGCCTTTTCATCATTGATGCCTTTATTTAGGCTATGTGAGAAAAAAAAAAAGTCAAAATAATTAAAAGTATTTTCATTCAACCAGTGAACATAACGTATATTTTAAAGTTCACTCTTCTTTGAATGCCAGGACTGCTCAGGAAGCGTACAAAAATAAGATAAGGAGAACATGAAAATATGCATTTAGGGAGCTGATTACATATATTCTTTAATAACTCTTTTCTTGAATACATAAGACATAAAAAGTAGTAACCTAACCACAGTGAAGACCAACCCAACACAAAAGTTGAAATCTTAAAAAAAAAAAAAAACAAAGAAGAAAATGCATTTTACTTGATCCCTACATTATAAAACCATTTGTTCTCTCCCCTGTCACAGTCATTCTGGGGTCATTTGCCCCATTTTATGTTTTATATATTTGTCATCACTTACCAATTTTGTTTTATATATGTGCTTACTTAGTTATTCTTTGTTGTCTGTCTCTCCACACAACGTAAGGAGCATAATATCAGAGACCTTGTGTGTGTGTGTGTGTTTATGGTTATATCCTTATTACCAAGAACTGTGCTGCAATGATCAATTAATATTTATGAGTAAAGTGTACTTGTAAGAGGAGAATCAGCAAGAAGACAGGACCTCAGGAGATAAAACCAGGTCAGGAGAGCAGAGCAAAACTCCTGAAAAGAGAAAATAGCTGGGCACTGCATCCTCTGTTTGGAAGATTATCTTTCTGTCTCTCTCTGCCTCTGTCTCTTTAGCTGTCTATATTTCCAAAGTTTGATGTCAGTGGTGATTTATTTTTTGTTTCTTTGTTCAAGGGTGACCCAGTTTAAAGGAGCAGTTTTTCAAACAAAAATCGTCTACGCTCAGCAAAATTTGAAATAAGTTTATTAATCATCTTTCACTATTATGCAGTATTTTATATTTGAAAATGCTTAAGTGAAACACTATCAGAGAAGACTCAAGCATTCAGCTAATGGGTTAAATACTTTGGTTTCATAAAAGCCCTCTCCAACCATCTCTAATGGAATATTATTATGTGGTTTTAAATCTGGGAGATATATTCATATACTCCCTACTCTGAGACAGCCTGGTTACTTCCTGACTGACCCAATGAAATTAATGTTCTTATGGCCTGAGTTTGAACTACTGGGACTCATCATGTATCCCAAAGGGTAGATTTTAATATCAGCAAAAGCTGTACGGATATGGAACCATCCTAATCACCTTTTAAGTTTCCAAGTTAACTACAGTGGTTAATACTGTACAACTTACTCCACGTTTGGGCTTTCCAGGTGGCCCAATGGTAAAGAATCTGTCTGCCAATGCAGGAGATGCAAGAAATGCAGGTTTGATCCCTGGGTCGGGAAGATCTCCTGATGTAAGAAATGGCATTCCACTCCAGTATGCTACTCTGGGAAATTCCATGAAAAGAGGAGCCTGATGAGCTACAGTCCATGGGGTTGCAAAGAAGTGGACATGACTGAGCACGCACACATACCCACACATACTCCTAAAGTTCAAAGTTAGTGCATGTCCTTTTAATGACCAGATTTACCTTTACCTCAGTCTTAACCCACCTTAAGAAGCGATGTGAATTTTGGGATGAATCCAGTGTCTAAAGTCTGGATCACAGGTGGTTCAGATATTCCAAAAACCTGCTGCCTAGCTATTGCTAACTCCTGAAAGACTGAATTACCCAGTTCAAGGGAAAAATATAGAGGAGGTTTATTCTAAGATCCAAGGGCTCAGTTTTGAAAATATCTCTCCAATTTATTAATCTTGAGACCCTTCAGTCTTCTAGGGAAGTGAGGAAGGGTAGATGTAATGATCAGTTCAGTTCAGTAGCTCAGTTGTGTCCAACTCTTTGCGACCCCATGGACTGCAGCACCCCAGGCCTCCCTGTTCATCACCAATTCCCGGAGTTTACTCAAACTCATGCCCATTAAGTTTGTGATGCCATCCAACCATCTCTTCTCTGTTGTCTCATTCACTGCCTTCAATCTTTCCCAGCATCAGGGTTTTTTCAAATGAATTAGTTCTTCACATCAGGAGGCTCAAGTATTGGAGTTTCAACTTCAACATCAGCCCTTCCAATGAATATTCAGAACTGATTTCCTTTAGGATGGACTGGTTGGATTTCCTTGAAGTCCAAGGGATTCTCAAGAGTCTTCTCCAACACCACAGTTCAAAAGCATCAATTCTTCAGCACTCAGCTTTCTTTATAGTCCAACTCTCACATCCATACATGCTGCTGCTGCTGCTACTAAGTCACTTCAGTCGTGTCCGACTCTGTGTGACCCCGTACTCGGCAGCCACCAGGCTCCCCTGTCCCTGGGATTCTCCAGGCAAGAACATTGGAGTGGGTTGCCATTTCCTTCTCCAATGCATGAAAGTGAAAAGTGAAAGTGAAGTCACTCAGTCGTGTCCGACTCTTAGCGACCCCGTGGACTGCAGCCTACCAGGCTCCTACATGGCTACTGGAAAAATCATAGATTTGACTAAATGAACCTTTGTTGACAAAGTGATATCTCTGCTTTTCAATATGCTGTCTAGGTTGGTCATAACTTTTCTTCCAGGGAGTAAGCGTCTTTTAATTTCATGGCTTTGGCCACCATCTGCAGTGATTTTGGAGACCCCAAAATAAAGTCTGTCACTGTTTCCACTGTTTCCCCAAATATTTGCCATGAGGTGATGGGACCAGATGCCATGATCTTAGTTTTCTGAATGGTGAGTTTTAACCCAACTTTTTCACTCTCATCTTTCACTTTCATCAAGAGGCTCTTTAGTTCCTCTTCACTTTCTGCCATAAGGGTGGTGTCATCTGCATATCTGAGGTTATTGATATTTCTCCTGGCAATCTTGATTCCAGCTTGTGGTTCTTCCAGCGCAGCGTTTCTCATGATGTACTCTGCATATAATTTAAATAAGCAGGGTGACAAAATACAACCTTGATGTACTTCTTTCACTATTTGGAACTAGTCTGTTGTTCCATGTCCAATTCTAAGTACATATTGACTTGACAGTCTTAATTTGTTTATGTCAGTATCTCAGTGTCTGATACATAGTATATGCTCAACAAACGATTGTTGTTAAATAGTTGAATAGTTTTCAAAATATCATTTTTTTAATGGGATGGTTCCCTCCCCCTCTCACCAACAGCTTTGTCCAATGACAAACCTATAGCCTCCCCTTCATTCTCCTGCCTGGGGCTGCTGCTGCTGCTGCTCCTGCTAGGTTGCTTCAGTCATGTCTGATTCTGTGAGACCCCATAGATGGCAGCCCACCAGGCTCCGCTGTCCCTGGGATTCTCCAGGCAAGAATATTGGAGTGGGTTGCCATTTTCGTCTCCAATGCATGAAAGTGAAAAGTGAAAGTGAAGTCTCTCAGTTGTGTCCGACTCTTCATGACCCCCTGGACTGCAGCCTACCAGGCTTCTCCATCCATGAGATTTTCCAGGCAAGAGTACTGGAGTGGGTTGCCATTGCCTGCCTAGGGCTAGAGTTAGTAAAAAGAAAAATGCACATATGATCATGTCAGTCTTCTGATTATCTCCTTACAACAGCTCAACATTGCCCTTAGGATAAGTCAACTCCACTGTGAGCAGGCAGAGCTCTTTAACTAGATTCTGGTCTGTTCCCCAGCTTTGTCCTATTTTCACTGTTGGACAGTCTGCCCCAGATATCAGAAGCTCTTCAATTTGCAAATCATTGTATTATGTTCTCTATTTGTTAAAGCTAAGTCCTAATTTGGATATGCTTAAGTATAATTTCTGCTGTTACAAAAATAACAGCTATAGTTGTAAATGTACATATCTTTTGACACTCGTAACATTTTTTTTAGGAAAAATTTTAGAAGTCAAATCAATGAACAGAAAAATATATTTTTTACTATTTTTGATACCACTTTTCAGTTTGTTGTGGAAGATTAGTGCCGATTTATGCCCCAGCCTACTGTGCAACATGATGCTTAGTGTCTATAGCACAGTCAAAAATGCATATCTGGGGGCAATTTAAAAAGTTACTCTAAACCATCATGATTTTAATGAGCATTTCCATGATAATTATCTCTTCATGACTTTATCCCCTTTGTTGGTTTTTGGTCAGGTTATTAAATTAAAATAAAAGTTTAATTTTATTATTCTGTGCCTTGTTATTATGGCTACTAAATTCACTAAAAACTCATTCAAGCAAAAATGGCAAAACTCCTGTTTGACACATTACATTACTTCTACGATTAATGGAATTTTTATTTAGCAAGTTGTCATTGCATGCNNNNGCATGTGTATATATTATATATATATATAATTTTTGTGGATATAAATTAATGTCATTTAATTATTCAAAATGTATTGAGTTTATAAGTGAATAAAAGCATTAAAGATCAGTATTTGTATGCATGGGTTAGCACACTTTCAGAGGCAACTAAACGATGATCCAACTCAGGAAAAGCAAATTTACTGGGCTATCAAACTGACATATGGAGAGACATATATCAGGCTTCAGGTACAGTTTGATCAGGGTTTCTGCTGTGTTTCACTAACTTTGTTGCTGCTCATTTCTGTTCCTCTTCAGGCTGCCTTGCTTTGTGTTCCTAGCGTTTTACAATAAAGTACAATATGTTTTCTATTATACTTCATTCTTTTATGACATGAGAAATTAACTGTTTGTGCTTATCACGTGAAGGCTATGACTCTTAGATATTCCTCACAACAACATATCTCTGATGAGAAGAGTGGACAACATTATTGACCCTGGACTTGTACAGAAACAGAAATCAAAAGACTTTTCCAGAAGTTTCTTGACAGGTCACTTCATTGTGTACACTTTATTTCTGTACCAGCATATGAAATTCCTGTTATTAAAGCCATCTCAAACTATCAAGGGTCACTTTGCATTAATGCAGACAGAAAAATAAACACTAAGGGGCAGGGAACTCAACTGATAAGAAGAACTAAAGATTTTAGGCAGAGTCAAAGGGTGTTTTTCTCCACTGAGATAGTTTAGATTTGAATACAAAGGTGGATCCAAAATGTCTTTAGCTCCTAAGAAAATCAATTTAGTAGGAGATGAGATAAAAATTATTTTGAACAATTTGAAGAATCAAACCCCTGAAACTATTTAATCAAAGAAACATGTTATTTTTCCTCTCATTTCTTCTGAAATATGCAGTGTATGGAAGCTTTCAAAGACTGAGGCCAGCTTCTGAAATTTCTAGTTGACAGTGCTAAATTCTTTGGGGAGGCTCAAATTTGAAGCCAACGGCAGTTGAAACATCTTCAATTTTTATCCTTATTTCATGAATTTTTGTTTTATAATTATTTAAATTTGCATTTTTATGTTATCATCAAGATGACCAAAATACATCAAACATACCCTTGTCTTACCAGAGAAGATTCAAAACCATATATATATATACACACATATGTGTATACGTGTGTATATATATATATATATATAGTTATGGTTTCTAGCACGATTATAGCTATGAAAGCATACACATCAAAACAGAAATACATACAGTCATCATCAAAATTAGCCAGTTTTTAACCAGGCTTTCCCAGACAGTACCCTGGAGAGAGAGAGTAAATGGTAGAGTCACATTATTAGTCAAGTATGTTTGTCTGAAATTTTTACTTGCTGAAATTAAGGCACATCTGACCCTCCTTAAAGTAGATTGTAATATTTTTAGAAACCTTAAAAGGAAGTCTCCCATTTTTCTACCTTAACTAGGATTCCCAGTTCTGTTCCTACCCCGCCCAGTGATCCCTGCCCCCAGGGCTTCTGCTCTCAAAGGCTCTCCAAAGATCCGCCAAAGAGCTTCTGACACTAAGATTTCTCACAGCTTCTTTCTGATACAGTGACCCCAAGATTATGCTCATTTTCAAGGCTCATCCAGCACTTCCCAGAAAGGTGACTGGTGTGTGTGGTCACCATGGAGGTGAGATTCGAAGCCTTTTTCTCAACACACCTCCACAGTGACTGAGGCAGGCCGGGGACTATGGAAAGTGGCACACTGCCTTTTAGGGTTTCTACCAGGAATCGGCAAACACACATTCCAGTCACATGTCACTGATAAAGTAAGTCACATGCATGAGATCCTATTCTGTCACTAGAAGGAGAACTGGGTGAGATCTGTAGTCACTGTAATCACAGGGGTTTCAACTGTCTCTCTTCTTAGGACAGATTGTTCACAGAAGATTCCTAGACCTTTCATACCAGTAGATTTTTGGTCTGTTGGCAACATTTGTCATCCAGACATTTTCAGATGTGTTGGAATCCTTGGCTAAGTGCTGTGTGTGCGTGCTAAGTCACTTCAGTGGTGTCTGACTCTTTGTGCCCATCAAGAATACTGGAATGGGTTGCCATGCCCTCCTCTAGGAGATCTTCCTGACCCAGGGATTAAACCCCCGTCATCTCTTTTATCTCCTGAATTATCAGATGGGTTCTTTACCATTAGGAATCCTCTGGTTAAGCTCTATTTGGAATCAAATGTGAATTTGCTATGCTATGACTTTTTGTTTATTGTTTCTTTATGTCTTTGTTTTTCTATCCAGAAAACACACAATATGGTTACATTTCTCAGCTTGTTTTGTTGTTAGGATTAGGGTTAGGGTTGGGGCTAGGATTAGGGTTAGGTTTCGGAGAACCCCCCGACTTGTTAGGGTTAGGGTTAGCATTCGGGTTTGGGGTTCAGCATTAGGGTTACAGTTAGGGTTCAGAGAACCCCCCCTCTTCTTAGGGTTCGGGTCAGGGTTCGGGTTAGCGTTAGGGTTGGCATTAGCGTTAGGTTTACGGGTTAAAGTGAGCGCCTATAGGGCCCATAGTTCTCTATTAGCCTGCCCTGGTGGGCCAAGGCTTGAAGAGTGCCTGGAATCCTAGTACAGATTTCCTTCTTTCCCTGGAAATCTCTAAAAATATTTTTCGACCAGATGCTTAATTTTTTTCTGGCTTAATGTCCTTGTTCTAGATAACTAAAAATAATTTATACCCTTTCCAGAATCCCCTAGTCATACACATAAGACCATGGCATGGATATTATAGAGTTTAAGCATTCCTTCACTCCTTTGCTCAAATTACTAATTTGTTCTACAATAAACTCTTCAGAGAAATGTTTATTGGTGGTGGCTATTATATAAATGCTGACAATAAACTGTCCTGCTGATCAGTGAGCAATGCCCTTACTCTTCCAAAGAGCTTACTACTTTCTGAACAATTATCCATGACTGAATCAATGCATGAAAAGCTTTCCTGCCTATTCTGTATTATTGAAATATAGCTCATGATTCAGTTCAGTTCAGTCACTGAGTCGTGTCCGACTCTTTGCGACCCCGTGAATTGCAGCACGCCAGGCCTTCTTGTCCATCACCATCTCCCGGAGTTCACCCAAACTCATGTCCATAGTTCATGGTTCATGAACTATGTCACCAGTTCATGGTTCATGAACTATGTCACCAGTTCATGGTTAAATACTTCAAACAACTAGCTAGGAAAGAGCAGGAATTCCATTTGAAAGAAGAAAAGGTAACTGGAATTTCCCTGAAGGGGCCTGGGCCCAGCTTTCTAAGCAGGTTGTTCTAAGCTGCTTTTCTCACGGCTGCAGGCCCCTATTTCGTTGGATCGCCCTGTATCACCAACATTTTTTGTCCTCCTTTTCATCTGTAGGGACTTTTCCCAGTCCATTGCAGCCAGAAGGCCAGGAGAGCAGCTGTCTCCACTAGAGAAACCTATCATTTCCCAGATGGATGGACTTCTACCTGAATTCATTGGTTGTTTTCCCCAACACCTCAGGCTACCTTGTAGTCTTTGCAATAATTGAAGACTTGTTCCAATCTGGATCAGAGCCGGTCTACATTTTAAGAGACTTAAAATCTGTTTATTTTAGGCTGTAATATTTAGAAGCAGTATGTTTCTGAGTAAGCAAAAGGAATTATGGATTTACTCTTAAGTTAATGAAGGTTAAGAAATACCAAAAATTATATAAACTTCAGGGCACAGAAAATCTGGATTTTTCCTTGCTTAAAAGTAAATTCAGACTCATAATCTCAGTGGCATGTAAAATCTTCATAGTCAAATACTACTATAACTTTTTTTGTTGTTTTCTTCTTATATTTTATTTGAGAGCCTCTAAACTATGAAACCCTGGGATTTCTTTGGAAGGAACGATGCTAAAGCTGAAACTCCAGTACTTTGGCCACCTCATGCGAAGAATTGACTCATTGGAAAAGACTCTGATGCTGGGAGGGATTGGTGGCAGGAGAAGAGGGGGATGACAGAGGATGAGATGGCTGGATGGCATCACTGACTCGATGGACATGAGTCTGAGTGAACTCCAGGAGTTGGTGATGGACAGGGAGGCCTGGCGTGCTGCAATTCATGGGGTCTCAAAGAGTCGGATATGACTGAGCGACTGAACTGAACTGAACTGAAACTATGAAAAGAAAATCAAAATAGTGGTCATATAACAAAATCCAATAATTAAGAGCTTAAAAACAACATATTGAGTCAGTTATCTACATACGGGAGAAAGACTGGACATAAAGGATTGGTGTATAAGCAATATAATAATGGATATAAGAAACAGCTGCCACACTCCTTGGCACAAAGTACACATTTAATCAATGTTTGTTGAATAGATAAATGGGGGACCAATTTGCTAAGTTAGTTTTCTCAGTTTTCTGTAGTGTCTCACCTTTTTCTCAGTTTATGTAACTATGTTCCACCCATCAGTCTATCAAATAATATAAACCATCTTCGATAGAAATAAAATCCTTACTTTTTCTGAAAACAGTCACATTTATAGGCTTATAATTTAAAACTTTGGTAATTGTTATAAGTGAATCCATCTCATACTAGAGAACAGACTTTCACTGAAAAACACTGGATGAGGTAACTTCTCAACCTTTCCTGCTGGCACAGGTTTAATAGAAATTTATTTTTTGGAAAAAGCTTCTGTAATAGTGATACTTTTCGTGGGGGGGCGGTGAGCTTTTTTATACTTCTAGAACTGATAGCAATCATATTCAGTGAATTAGTTTTTGTTTAAAGTTGGTTATATAAATAGCAATCTTAGCTCCTTAAGGTGAAAGAAAAAGGAAATACATATTCTATATCTCTAATGCTTCTGTGAAAATATGCATACTTATTTTTTAAATGTTTCATTAAGATATAGAGACAAGTGACCAGAGCAGATAGATACACAGATGCAGATGTTTTTTAGAGAGTTAACATGAAAAATTTGATTAGATAAGAAATAAATGCCTGTATCCTCAAATGCTGCATGACTGCAGAAAGGAAAATTTCCAGGCATTGTTTTGAAATATATAGGGAGTTACACTGAAATTGACACTTGGAAGAATCTGAAAACCATGACAATAGTTCTGTAAAGGGATGGTAATTTGGCTATATAATTAAATTGGAATGTGTTCAGTAAGCAGATGTGTGCAAATAAAGAAACATCTAAGCTCTGGGTTTGCACTTCTTGATCTTTCTTTTGTCTGCCTTTTTATGAGGACACCCCATGGCTTTCTGTTGTTGCTGTGTTGTTGTTGTTCTTCTTCTCCTCACTAAATTAGCTGCAGGCACTAATACACTCCTTAGGTTTATTCAGGAGCCTAGCAGGCTGCAAAGTTCCATTTTGTCAACAGATGGCGTAAGGAATGATTCTCCATGCTCAATGACTTCAAAACATTATGCTATTGCTGTCCCAAAGCTGATTTGAAATTATTTCCATGCTATTGTTAAATGGAAACAAACTTTTTCACATTTCAAAAGTCATTGACAATTGGACACTATTTGCAAATGACATAAACAGCAAAATTATTTTTTTCCATGAAACTAAACCAAAGGTCAAAAAAGTGGCTTAATAAGAGAAAACACTACTAAGGGTTTCTTTCACTTACCTACCACAATATACGATTAAGTCCAGCTTCCACTCTTTATAACCCAAAAAGCAGGACTCAAATTCCCATGAAAATATGAATGGCAATCTATTCTCAGATAATTCATAGTAAGTTCTTAGTGGCAATTATTTTACTTGTATTATTGTATAAACTGATACAATTTCACTATATTCCACTTTGGTACTACTATAATAGCACATGGGAGCTTGATCCAAGACACACTGGGAAATAAACATAAAAGAGAAAACTTTCTAATACAGTAACAGAGAAGAGAGAGGTAAATTTAAAAAAATTTAGAGCTATAAATTCTTCCTTGGAAGAAAAGCTATGACAAACAGACAGCATATTAAAAAAGAAGAGACATCACTTTACCAACAAATGTTTGTATAGTCAAAGTTATGGTTTTTCCAATAGTCATGTACAGATATGGGAGTTGGACCATAAGGAAGGCTGAGAGCCGAAGAATCGATGCTTTCAAACTGCGGTGCTGGAGAAGACTCTTGAGAGTCCCTTGGACACCAAGAAGATCAAACCAGTCAATCCTAAAGGAAATCAGCCCTGAATGTTCATTGGAAGGACGGACGCTAAAGCTGAAGCTCTAATGCTTTGGCCACCTGATGCGAAGAGCCAACTCACTGGAACAGACTCTGATGCTGGGGAAGATTGATGGCAAGGGGAGAAGGGGGCGACAGATGGTTGGATGGCATCACTGACTCAAGACACGAGTTTGAACAAACTCCAGGAGATAGTGAAGGACAGGGAAGCCTGTTGTAGTGCAGTCCACGGGGTCACAAAGACTCAGGAATGGCTTAGCAACTGAACAACAGCAACAAAACACTTTATCGTTGAATTTAAACTGTCATTCATTGATGTGAAAATGCGAGATAAACACCGACTCGTCCAAATCACTCAAGAGTACCTGAATTTCCAGTGCTCTCATGCTTCATAGTTCTGGTCACAGAAGTTGATTAAGTCTTTAATATTAAGACTTATCCTGCCTCAGCTTTTCCTGGTGGGACTGAGAAAAGCATACACCTAAGTACTAGGTCAACCAAAGCAACTTTTTACTAATACCTAGAGATTTGACATCAAAAGTGATTTTCTGGATTAACTCTTTATTATTTTTAGTGTGAAATATGTTTTAATTTCTCATTTGATAATTTTTATATTGATTATATGTTGAAATGGTAATTGAGCTAAGTAGACTAAATTACTTAAGCTAATTTTCCATACTCCTTTACACTTTTCTTAATGTGATTGTTGAAAACATTTTCATTAAATTTGTAGCTATGTTTTTATTTCTATAGGACAGCACTGGAATAGATGACTGATTTTTTTTAAACTTATTTTTGGTTTAGTATTTATTTATTTTTAAAAAACTTGTATTGGAGGATAGTTGCTTTACAATATTGTTAGTTTCTACTGTCTGACAGCGTAAATCAACTATATGTATACATATATCCCTTGCTTTTTGGATTTCCTTCCCATTTAGATCACCACAGAGCACTGAGTCAAGTTCTCTGTGATATACAGTAGGTTGTCATTAGTTATCTCTTTTATCCATGTATCAAGAGTGTATAGCTTTCAATCCCAGGGGTGGGATGAATTTGGATAAACCCTTTGCAGAAATCTGTTGGTGATCCTAGACTGAAAGTGTTCCTTTTGCATAAATTAGGAGATTTTAGAGGCCTCCTCCTTGGAACATCTAGCATATGGATGGGCACTTTGTTGGTGGTGGTGTCATGGGGGAATGGAAGAGTTTGTCTCTATCCAGGAGGGGCAACAAAGCCATAAGAGTGGGCGGGAGAGACAGCGAGAGGGAAATGGAGAGCGGAGTCATGGCTGTGATGCTGTAGTGTTAATATTAGCCTCTCAATCATGTCGGACAGTTTGCGACCCCAAGGACTGTAGCCCACCAGGCTCCTCAGTCCATGGGGATCCTCTAGGCAAGAACACTGGTGTGGGTAGCCATCCCCTTCTCCAGGGGACCTTCCCTACTCAAGGATCGAACCCAGGTCTCCTGCATTATTTTAGGGAGACTCTATAAACTGATATTTCCCCATTAAAGCATCTCACTACCCCTGCCCTCATCTCTGAGCTATCGCATGTAGGGTTGTAATTAACATTGGTATTTATTTTTACTAATGCATGTGACTTTTTAAATGATTTGAAAGCTGTTTGATATTATTTTGCAATTGTATTGAGTTCTTACTGGCAGAAATTCATTTTGTGGGAAAGAATAAATAATACTGAACTTTGGAAATTTTCAACAATGTCAAGAAGAATTTTATCTGTGATATTTAAAACGATTTTCCATTATTTTCTTTCACATTATACACTCCTACACTGTATACACTATTTGCATAACAATGTGGAGTGTTTATGAATAACTTAACAAATTCATATTCTCCATCAACCCTAATGACAGCATTATTAGCTCAACCTTTAATGCATAATCACAGCAGGAGGTTTTTGAAACACTAAGTCTGTAGAACAAAAGTGTAAAAATTGGCAAGAAAATCAGACAGTTCTTTTTCTGTACACAGAGCTGAGTTACCTCTCAGTACGTTATGGTCTGGTTTCCCACCTTCTTTTCCCTTTTATTCTAGCAGTTCTTTTCAATATCTGTTATATTAGACTTTAAGTCAACTTCATTCTATAAATAATCAGGAAAAAGTAAGGTTATAAAAGAAGATACAGATTTTCAGGAAACAGAAGATTCTACTGTCCTCCGATATTAGGAGAAGGGTGCACTGCTGAATATGCTAGAGTTAATCTTGCATATAACACCATGGAAAATAAACAATACAATTTAAAATAGTTTCTTAAAATGAAACTGGTAATTTATAGTGTTTTGAATGAATTGTGAAAAATTAGATCACATAATGAATACCAGGAATGGATGAATGAACACTGAAATTTTTGTTACCAGTAATGGCTGGAATCATCCTATGATATTAGGAATGCACCATTGAAGCCTAAATGTGTGGCAAATGACTCTCTTCCAATCACAAGAAGGAAGAGAGTCCAGCAGTTTCTAGATTGTTGTGTAGAAGTTAAGGACATTTGCTGTATTGGTGGCATTTATAAAAGAAAAAAAATGTAAATGCTTGCAATAATAGAAGAACTGTTTTGTTAAATAGTTAAAAAAAAAAAAAAGTTAATATAGCAAAGCCCATGTGTGAGGATTGTGGGATTAGTTGTATTCTGATTATTAGTGGTTTTTCTTTTTAGGACACAGCTTTGAGTTTTGAGAATTTAACTATTTCTAAACCCAAAATACAAAAGTAGTACAAGTTTCAAATTTCTCAAAGAATCAGCTCTTAGCTCTGAGTATCATGGGAAAATCTGCAAATCAAGATCACTTTTATGCAAGCCTTCTTAGACAGCAGATTACCTTGATAAAATGTATATCAGGGAAATATTGATAAGAAAGCAACATAACTTGACTGGATATTTTGTTATGATTTCTAAAAATTGTAAATTTAGAAAAAATAATTTATGATGAAATGCAATTGAATGCTCTCATAAAGGGCCAATCATTACTTAAATCCACTAGGTCCTCTGCTGATATTTTTAAAAAAATTTTTAATGAAGTGCACTGATAAATTACTACATAGTTGCTGTAGAAACATCAAAAGGACGAATCCCTTTTCCCCAATCTACTAGGTTATATTTGTAAAGTACAAAAATTAATAAATAATTTTACAAATTAGAGATAGAGTTTAAATACTTCATTTTCCCAAAAAGATGTTGGATTCTTCTAAGTAGAGAACAATGGGTTTATTGGGACATAACTCCACTATAAGTCAACTTGCAATGGGTTTACTGGGACATAATTTCACTGGAAAGAAAAATCCAGAGAACTTAATAATTTAATGAGAATATAAGATACCTCCAATACACCTAGTTGAAAGCAAAACCTGTCTTACTTTTTAAGTTACTCTATTTGTTATTCTCCATTTAAATGTAAAATAATGTTGTCTACAAGACTTAATTTTGCCTATTCAAATTAAATGTTTTCTTTCTTCTGGTTACACAACAAATGTTTCATAATTTTTGGCTTAGAATCCGTTTCAAATGGTCTTCTAAATGGCCCAGTTCTTTCCACTTTTATTTAATTCAGACCTTGCCATCACCAAGCCAACCTGACTGTTTCGGAATAGGCTCCTTATTCAGGCTTTCCTGATTTGAGAACGATTTGAATATTTTCTACAAGAATTACGAGGTAAGACTTTTAATTTCCAGACAACTTCATTCAAATGGTGAAATCTGTGACTGGGGCTGTTGGATGACATGGACACCATGCTATAGGGAAACGACAGCCTTACTGGGAAGCCAAACAGACCAGCGGTGCTGAGAAGCGGAGGAAAGAAAAGGCCTGGCCTCTGAATTAATGATTAGGCTTTTCAATAGTTTTGATCAAATTATACCTTAGATTTGTCAGGTAAATGGTTCCTCTTTATATTCATTATTGCTATTGTTACTTCACTTGCTTAGGCTAGCTTGAGTTGGAATTCAATTATTTGCAACACTGTTTTGACTAATGCAAAATTCAAAGAGAGATAAAATTATTAAGATAATCTAAAATGACAAAATAATATTGATAAAGTGATAAGATAAATATTATCTTTATCACAAAGTATGAGAAAATAATCTCATATCCAGAGATATGTAGGTTCAGGCTTCGAAACTGAGATCATCTTTCTACAAAATATATTATTATTATTGTTTATTATTGGAGTCTATAATGATGTACCAGCAGTAAGACTGGCTGAGATCTAAATTCAAGCTAACTCAGAGATGAGGATCCTTTGGGAACTCAGGTGGTTATCTCTATTCAAATTTAAAGTAACCAGTAACTTTGAGAAATCATTAAATAGTCTAAACTTGTTTGTCTACAAAATGATAGTAACAGTATTTGCATATTAGCATCATTTTCAGGACCTGATGAGCTAGGAAATGTAAAAATCTCTTGGCACAATTTCTGACAGCATAAGAAAAACAAAATAAATTATTATTATATTTCTTCCTAACTAATGAATCAGTGTTCTATCAAATAAGATGGATCAAGTAGAAAGATTTCAGTTCTGATAGAAACAGTGGAGAATTATCAATAAATAAGCCAGTCCTAAGGACTGGCTTCACACACTGTTGTTATAGTCATTAAGTTATGTGTGACCCCATGGACTGGAGTCTACCAGGCTTATCTGTCCATGGGATTTCCCAGGCAAGAAACCTGGAGTGGGTTGTCATTTCCTCCTCCAGGGGATGTTCCCGACCAGGGATCCCGACCCAGGGATCATATCCACATCTCCTGCACTAGCAGGTGGATTCTTTACCACTGAGCCTCCAGGAAAGCCCAGCTTTGTACAACACAATGGGGGGTAAATAAAATAAGGCCATCCAGGTGGCATCCAGAACAGAGTCCTACAGAAGCTCCCTGAGACTGAGGGAAATTAGGTAAATTTTGGATCTGAATTGCTGGTGCATGAGGGTCATTAATATATTCATCTGTGTGCTGAGGAAGATCCATGCACTCTATTGAATAGAAGTCAGGGTTTTTTCCTGTAGAGTGGCTCCTTAGACATAGGCATTGAGAAAGATCAGAAATGTAGGCATTGAGAAAGACCAATGAAAAGCTGCCCATCACCCCCTAATGCATACACAGAAAGAAAGCACCACTGCTAAGGAAATGGACCTATTGATTTGATGTACTGTGTGAAGAGAAGACTATCAATTTTCTCTCCTGCCTCCACTCCCAGAAGAGCATTTATCCCCTAGAAATGATCTGGCTCAAGACAAACAAGAGTTAACAGCTCTAATTGGACTTTAGTTCCTATTCAAGGAAACAAAGAAAAGAAATGAAGTTGGTCCTCATGACTTAACCCCCACTCAAAAGATCCAGATTACAACCTTCCACCATCTTCTATCAGTCACTTGAACTCAGGTCATTTTGAATACTTGAGCCCCTAGAGTATTCCTTCCATCAGAATGAAGGTTCCCTAAAACCAGTTTACCAACCTCCAAAGCTGTTATGCTGGAAGTTCAAAATTACATTTCACTGGCTTCTTCATTCTTTATTCAAAAAAAGTAGTATGCTTTATCATTTTTAACTCAACAGCTTTATACTGATTACAAATCTAAAATCTAATCTAGATTAGGAATGAAAAGAATTGTTTTGCTTTGCTCATTGACCATTGAAAAGCTGTCTTTAATTCATATACTAAAAAAGAAAAAAAAAATGTTTTGAATGAAAGCACTCACAACTATTTGTACTTTCCCCTTTGGAAATGTGATCATTGAAATCACAAATATCCTTAACCACAAGCTGTGACTTTTCTACTATCCAAGGTTGAGGTCCACAGCCAGGAGATAACATGTCAGGACTCTTTAACACTTCACTTCAAAATATAAGCTCTGGCAGGTGTAAGTCATTCCTCTGGGAGCACAGATTAACCAGACTTGGGATATTCAGAGGAAGCACAAGTTTGAGACTTGTGCTGTATTTTTTCACTGCACTTTCTGTTTGAATTTTAAAAGTCCTTATGTGGAAGAAGTTTCAACTGTTTTACTAGAAAAGTTTTTTAGATATGGCCATCTTAGCTTATTCCAAATATCTTGTAAGGGGAAAGTCAGTGTCACTTTCTCGTTGAGAGATGAGCTCTAAATTTGGGAAGAAATGCCATTAAAATATATAACTCTACTATTGCAATTGATTAAAATGAAAAAGCAAAGCAAAATAGACATCAAACAGAGAAATGTTCTGTATATTCTTGAAGTGGAAATGTCAGGGGGCATTGAAAAGCCATCCCAATTACCACTGAATCCAGGATGGTCTGTCTTTGTTTCACTATCAGTGGCCAAGGTAGCATGGCCAGATGTCTCAGCTTGACGGCTCAAACCATGCTCCTTAATGGGCTGGCTCTGGGTCCACTGAATTTTGTCACTTTACAGGCTATTCGGGTGTTATTTGCCATCAATTCTCTTTCTCAGTGGCATTGCCCGCTCCCCTGGCCCTCTCTTCATCTGTACGTACATACGAGTTCATCAAATCCCTATCAACTCCAGGGCAGCCCAATCTGGCACCTGAAGAGCATGTTCAGATGCTACACCCTGAAGCTTGAAAACCCTTTAGTTAGTGCCAGAGCTCTTATTATGCCAACCAAATTGTTCCAAATTATGTCTACCAGGGGCACAAAAAGCTAGTGGTGAGGGATCCAAATGAAATTTTTGTGTGATACTGAATTTTCTGCAGTTTTACTTCACTTTGCATCATCAAGCTCTTCCACATGCCTATAACTGTTAACCTTCCAGTCACAGATTTCACCTTGTCACCAACGTGAAAAATGTGTACGGACAAAAGGCAGTGTTGGACAGGAATAAGAGAGAATGCAAAGGTAAACCAAAGGCTTTTCAAAAAGAAAGTACTTCCTTGAATGTAAAACAAGAGGACCATCCCAGGTTCAAGGGGAAATTATTCTGTTTTGATAATTGTTATTTTGACATTGTAGAGCTTCCCAGGTGGCTCAGTGGTAAAGAATCCACCTGCCAGTGCAGGAGATGCAGGTGATGCAGGAGATGCAGGTTCGATCCCTGGGTCAAAAAGATCCCCTAGAGGAGGAAATGGCAACCCACTCACATATTCTTGCCTGGAAAATCCCATGGACACAGGAGCCTGTTGGGCTAGAGTCCATAGGGTCGCAGAGTCAGACATGACTGAGTGACTGAGTGCACATGCTGGCATGCATGTACATTTTGACACCGCATATTCTACACTGGAATGCTCGGCTCAGCTCACTGCAGTTCAGTTCAGTCGCTCAGTTGTGTCCGACTCTTTGTGACCTCATGAATCGCAGCACGCCAGGCCTCCCTGTCCATCACCATCTCCCGGAGTTCACTCAGACTCGTGTCCATCAAGTCAGTGATGCCATCCAGCCATCTCATCCTCTGTCACCCCCTTTTCCTCCTGTCCCCAGTCCCTCCCAGCATCAAAGTCTTTTTCAATGAGTCAGCTCTTCGCATGAGGTGGCCAAAGTGCTGGAGTTTCAGCTTTGGCATCATTCCTTCCAAAGAAATCCCAGGGCTGATCTCCTTTAGGATGGATTGGTTGGATCTCCTTGCAGTCCAAGGGACTCTCAAGAGTCTTCTTCAACACCACAGTTCAAACGCATCAATTCTTCGGCATGCAGCCTTCTTCACAGTCCAACTCTCACATCCATACATGACCACAGGAAAAACCATAGCCTTGACTAGACAGACCTTAGTCAGCAGAGTAATGTCCCTGCTTTTTAATAAGCTATCTAGGTTGTTCATAACTTTTCTTCCAAGGAGTAAGCGTCTTTTAATTTCATGGCAGCAGTCACCATCTGCAGTGATTTTGGAGCCCCTAAAAATAAAGTCTGACACTGTTTCCACTGTTTCACCATCTATTTGCCATGAAGTGATGGGACTGGATGACATGATCTTCGTTTTCTGAATGTTGAGCTTTAAGCCAACTTTTCACTCTCCTCTTTCACTTTCATCAAGAGGCTTTTTAGTTCCTCTTCACTTTCTGCCATAAGGGTGGTGTTATCTACATATCTGAGGTTATTGATATTTCTCCCAGCAATCTTGATTCCAGCTTGTGCTTTTTCTAGCCCAGTGTTTCTCATGATGTGCTCTGCATATTAGTTAAGTAAGCAGGGTGACAATGCTCATATGTAGGGAAAAACTAACAAGCATTATTTGCTGTGTATTTAAAACTTTGGTTGATGCTGTGAGTGATATAAGGTATTTATGAAATAAAAACTCTGTGATAGCTCATAATCTAGTTTGGCACAGTTTTAAAATATGCCATAACTTAAGAGCAAGAATAAAACTATATTAAACCTATTCAATTTTGCATAATATGAACTATGTATACTGCATTTGCTTAGAAGAAAGATACCAGAAACAATGAGAAAATTCCCCCAGATTTCATGGTGGTATTTAAAAGGGTCCTGAAATACTGATATAATTTAAAGAGGGAGGGGAGAATTTTTTAAAATGATTTTAGCCTTTTTAAGACTAGAAAACCCAATTGAGCCTGCAGTACATTGAGAAAATAAATAAATGTTGTTTCCAGCTGTTACATTTGAGGTAACTTTTTACACAGTCAAGGAAAACTAATACACAAATGACAGTGTCATTACGAGTGGAGTAGACACATGATATACTACCTAGAATTTGTAATCCTTTTTTAAATTAACATATTCAGTCATTGAGGAAATATCCTCATACGAAATTTTGTTGTCACACGTCATCTTCCCAAATAAGAATGAATCGTGACACATTCAAGAAAATCCCATCTGTTACTTTGTTGCTGGATTTTGTATCTCAAGTAGAGTAATAATGTTTGGAACCAAGCAATCTTGAAGCATGCATATTTATAATCTATCACTTTGATTCTCTGAATTATATAATTTAAATATTATTTTTTAAACCAGGTTCTTTTTGTTGATGATTATTATTTTTGCTGAGTTCTTGTCATTTTCAATTAATATAGATAAATTCCCATTCTCTGATATGAAATAAAAGAGATGCTGTGTTTCTAAGCTTTGATGTGTGTGTGCCAAATGTTGAAAGCTCCAGAGTCAAAAGTCCCTTTAATCACTGAGGATTTGCAAAAGGATCCACTAAAAATGTCACTGTGTCTATAGAACAAACCCAGGGTTCCTAAGTATATCATACCAATTAACTTTTGAAGCTTGTGTAGATTTCCTTGTCTAGGGAATCTGCAAACCCAATGCCTGTATAATGTATCTTTCTTACAGTTCTTAAACAGGAGATAATATTACTCCTAGGATTGTGGTAACATTGTTGCTCATGCTTGCTGGTTATGCATTCTAAATATCTTCATTTAAACTGTAGATAATTCAACTTAATTTCTTTGATGACTAGGTTTATTATACCAGCAGACGTCTGCATATTGGTCTATAAATAGCCAGCATCACAGTTCTTAGCAGAAAATGAGAATCTCTTTCTCCCAGTCCTCTGAAATCTTTTGCAGAACTGCAGCGATTCCATTTGTCCAATACTTAGCAAGAAGAGAGCCAGGAAGAAGACGTAAATTTCTACTGAGTCTAGTTTTTCTTTTTCCAGATCTTTCAGTCTAAGCTGAACATATAATCTAAGGAATTTCTATGCTTAAATGCAATACTTAAGTGAAAATGAAAAGTTATAAACATTTTAAAAAGAACATCTGTCCTATGCATACAGGGTAATAAATCTCCCACTTTGGGGTATAATGAAAACTCTGGCATTCATAATCAGAACATTCTGGATTTGAATTCCAGCTTTCTCAGTGAACTGTGTGATCTTGAACTAGAATTTTACACTTTTCGATTCTCAGTTTCTCAGTGCCCAGATGTGACTACTAATAATTTATGCTTAAAAAATAAGCATTACTTGTCTGCATTTGCTTAAAATTTGCAGGTGGGATTTGCCTTAGTCCTAGCCTCAATAACGTCATGTGCTTTAGATCCTCATCCCTCTTGTGTTATTCTGTTACAGAGAACAGATTTATAATGTTCAAGGTATAGAAACATGGCTAATAATATTAGAAAAGAAAAGTGAACTGAATTCCTAGATAGAGAGGCATTGGGGAAGTAGTAAACAATTGCAGTGGAATCTTACAGTTCAAGTACCCAATTGATATCTTAGAAGATAAACGACCTTGGATGCATTGTTAATTTTTTTTGGAAATCATCTTGTTTTAAAGAAGGTGGAATGTGATGGTGAATGGAAAATCTATTTGAAAAGCAGAAGCCAAATACAAATCTAAGACCTAATTTTAGTTGCTGATAATATTATCTGTTAAATTTAGTTCAGTTCAGTCACTCAGTCATGTCCGACTCTTTGTGACCCCATGGACTGTAGCATGCCAGGCCTCCCTGTCCATCACCAACTCCTGGAGTCCACTCAAACTCATGTCCATCTAGTCAATGATGCCATCCAACCATCTCATCCTCTGTAATCCCCTTCTCCCACCACTAATCTTTCCCAGGATCAGGGTCTTTTCAAATGAGTCAGCTCTTCGCATCAGGTGGCCAAAGTATTGGAGTTTCAGCTTCAACATCAGTCCTTCCAAAGAACATCCAGGACTGATCTCCTTTAGGATGGACTGGTTGGATCTACTTGTAGTCCGAGGGACTCTCAAGAGTCTTCTCCAACACCACAGTTCAAAGGCATCAATTCTTCAGTGCTCAGCTTTCCTAAGTTGCTCAGTAATAATTCTGTCACATGCAACTTCTTTTAAGTTTTACTGACCTTGGTTGTTGGTAAACTGCTGTCTGATATTCCTGTTCTTCAATAATTCCCTGTTGAATTATAAGAGCACAGGGTGTGAGAGGGGGCTGCCCAAAGAGGAGCCACAGTTCATGGTGTTTGCAGCTGCCCAGGTCTATACTCATGGTCCCTGCTCATGGAATGAGAACAGAAGCCATATGCTTGGTCTTGGGCCAAGATAGTTAAGAAACATTTCCTTAATGAATAATATATGCAGTTAACAAATATGTATTCCCTGCCTTGATGAAAAAGTGACACAAATAATATGTAGCTATTCATGTGAAAAGATCTAAGAAGAAAAAGCCATCCCGTGTGTTAGGCCACAGGGGAAAGTCTTATAAAAGGGGGCCTGTGAAATCTTCTCTAATGAAGGATGAACAACTTATACAAGCAAGAGACAGATGGGGCTTGGGAAAGTGCTGGCTGATGAGAGGAAATGTTTGCAAAAAAGCTCTGAGGCATGAAGGAGGCTGGTGAGACACATTAGCCAAGGCAAGGCCAATATGCCTAGGACAGAAAAAAGTGAAGTGGGAGAGAGTGAGGCAGTAACTGTAGTAACAACCATTATGCTGATTGCTTAATTATTATTTATTTTTATAAAGTAAGGCTAGTAAGCACCACTGTAACATTCCTTTGCTTTTATTCTTTCTATGCTTCCATAAATGTATAAGAGTGAAAGCGNGGAAAAAGAAACTTGGTAGCAAAAATATGAGTTTGTATAAATACACAAATATTACAATTGTGTGCCTATGTGTGTGCTGATCTTGAAATTTAACCAGTTTAAAGATTTTGAATTGAAACATAACCACTTTGCAAAAAAGCTCATGATGAGTAAATGTTAAATTTGTAATGAAAGAGAACTATAGAGAAAATGACTGACAGAGAGAGAAGCTGATAATTTCCTCCCAATGAGAATTTGCTAGTCTTTTTATTAGATATAAACAAAATCAGTTAGTAAAAAAACATAATTAGGCATTTTTATAGAATCCTCTGAATACCAGTGGCAGTTTTTAAGTCAATGGTTTTCTGTATTTCATTAACATTGCTCTAATTTTAAAATCCCAGATGACCTGGATACACCTTTATCTCTTAGCTGAGTCCCATGGAAAGATGTTGAAATAAAACCTGCTCAATTCTTGGACTGTTGAGTTAGTGTTAAGATTGTTCATAAACACAAAAGAAACATTCTTTCTATACCAAGAGAAGTATTTATTCTTTCTTAGGCTGACAAAGCTCTGTATATTCAAAGTTATGGTTTTTCCACTAATCAAGTACAGATGTGAGATTTGGACCATAAAGTAGGCTGAGCACCAAAGAATTGATGCTTTTGAATTGTGGTGCTGGAGACTCGAGAGTCCCTTGGACTGCAAGGAGATCCAACCAGTCAATCCTAAAAGAAATCAACCCTATGATGATGCTGAAGCTGAAGCTCCAATATTTTGGCCACATGATGCCAAGAGCTGACTCACTGGAAATGACCCTGATGCTGGGAAAGATTGAAGGCCAAAGGTAAAAAGGGAGGCAGAGGATGAGGTGGCGAGATAGCATCACTGACTCAACAGACGTGAATTTGAGTGAACTCTGGGAGATAGTGAAGGACAGGGTAGCCTGGTGTGCTGCAGTCCATGGGGTCACAAGGATACAGACACAACTTAGTGACTGAACAACAAGGGCAGAATAAACATAAAAATGGTGATAATTATCTTTCCCTGGAAGTATCCAAGTCTCTCCAACTACTTTCCAGCATCCTAAATAAAAGACCGGGGTGCCATTTGTTCAACACAACTATTTATTCTATAGTGAGCCAGTAGAAGTTCACATCCAACAAAGATTTCGTTGTTCCATATAATTGCTTAAATGTTGGTATAGTTTTCCTATTATGGAAATGAAGTAATCAAAATGTAAGAGATCGAAGGACACACAATTCTCAAGTTTAAGGACCAGAATAACAACACTACGAATGAAAATAACAATTGAAGCTGAAGGCTGAGTACCAGACACTGAACATCATAGGTTAGCTCATTTCATTTTTATGACAGCCATGCGAATGAAGTAGAACTTTTCAGGTGGCGCTAGTGGTAAAAAAAGAACCTGCCTGCCAATGCAGGAGTTAGAAGAGATGCAGGTTCAATCCCTGGGTTGGGAAGATCCATGGGAGGAGGGCATGGTAACCCACTCCAGTATTTGTGTCTGGAGACTCCCATGGACAGAGGAGCCTGGCAGCCTATAGTCCATAGGGTTGCAAAGAGTTGGACGTGACTGAAGTGACTTAGCATGCATGCAAGCTTGAATGAATGTCCTCTCATCCACACAGAGACTAAAAACTGGATCATGGAGAGAGGAAGTGCCCTGTCCAAAGTCACATCTCATTTGAACCCAGAGGTCTGCTCCTACAGCCTATAAGTAGTTCATCCCACACTATGACTCACAAAGAAGGGGCCTCCCCATTCTCCAAAACAACAGCATGTGGAGAAAGAGAGATGGGCTTCATTGCAAATGGTATGCGATCCTTCAATATCATTATCCTTCATTAAACTGCACTGTTAGCACAAAAGTGCTGGCCTGTTTTTAAATCCCAAAGGCAGATGGTTATTTTTAATACATTGACCTAATTGCATGCAGTGATCTAAGGTCAACATAAAACTCCAGAGAGAGCCTGAAGTATCAGCTAAGATTCTATTGAGCAGAGGGAGAACAGTACTCTGTTCTTAAAGAGAATTTTTTGATTTTAGATTTAATGGCTCACTTAGAGCTATGGTTTTTCCAGGGGTCATGTATGGATGTGAGGGTTGGATTGTGAAGAAAGCTGAGCAAGGAAGAATTGATGCTTTTGAACTGTGGTGTTGGAGAAGACTCTTGAGAGTCCCTTGGACTGCAAGGAGATCCAACCAGTCTATTCTAAAGGAGATCAGTCCTGGGTGTTCTTTGGAAGGACTGATGCTAAAGCTGAAACTCTAATACTCTGGCCACCTGATGTTAAGAGTTGACTCACTGGAAAAGACTCTGATGCGGGGAAGGACTGGGGGCAGGAGGAGAAGGGGATGACAGAGGATGAGATGGCTGGATGGCATCACTGACTCGATGGACATGAGTGAGTGAACTCCGGGAGATGGTGATGGACAGGGAGGCCTGGCGTGCTGCAATTCATGGGGTCACAAAGAGTCGGACACGACTGAGCGACTGAACTGAACTGAACTGAGAGCCATCACATCTTATTGCCTGCTCAGTGCTCAGTCATGTCTGACTCTTTCTGCAGCCCCATGGACTGCAGCCCACCAGGCTCCTGTTCATAGAATTCTCCCAGCAAGAATACTGGAGTGGGTCTCCAGTTCCTACTCCAGGGGATCTTCCCCACCCAGGGATTGAACCTGTACCTGTCTCCTGCATAGGCAAGTGAATTCTTTACCACTAGTGCCACCTGGGAAGTTCTAATATATTAGTAATAATAATACACTAAATAAAATCAGCATATATTGCTATGTCCACTTACTAACACAGGCCTACAAGAAATCATGCTCACATTTCAGATCTACGTACAATCTATGTGAGTTTTAGCTCAAGATAAGTGGTGCAAGGAAGAACTGTATTTGCTTATGAATTATCACACTCATGGTTTATACTCATTTTAAAAGACAAATTATTTTTAAATGATCCAAAATCATTATATTCTCACAGGACTCTCTCTCATACATGCTCACTTCTCTGGGTCTTTGCATTTACCCATTTAGGAGCAAAAGCAGTATCTCCTCTCCATCATCAACTCCCCAGCATTGTGTTTACTTTACAAAGCCTTGGTGCCATTTGCCACCTTCCTCCTAAGGCCTTCTTTGACATATTCCATCAAAATTAATTATGCTTTCTTCAGAACTCCCATGGCAAAACTTTGTATTTTAGCAAATTAAATTTCTCACAGCTTACTTTGTTATCCATATCTTCTGTCCCTATAAGAGGATAAACTCTCAATAGCAGTCACTATCTCTAATGCATCTTTGGACACTCATTGGTCCTGACTCAGGCCATGGTACAGAATGGGTGCTCGAACCATGTTCATGGAACAAAAGGGCATCCTGGGGACAGGATATCAGCGTTATGACATCCCATGTTTGACTGTGGATATTTCGGCCATGGAAAATGTCGTGCAGGATGTATTTTTCAAAATTAAAGCTAATTAAAATTAATTTTCTTCTGAGAGTCATTTTAGAATTTCACAAGAGCCCGTGTGATAATTAGGGACACTCAGGGGTGTCACCAAGCCTGGAGTGGGAGTTACTGTTCCATCAAACATGACCCACTGAAGTTGCTCCCAGGTGGCTATTAATATCACCGACTGCAAAATGTGTCAAGGTTTATTAAGTGAAAATCTCATAAAGGTTTGCAAATAAAGTAGTGCTTATGCAATATGGATGGCATGTGTGGTTTAGTTCCCTACAGAAGAAGGGAATTAATAAACAAAGTCAAGCACCGGTGTGTTTATTCTCAGGAGTGTCCTTCAAGGATGTTGACGGGAAGTGCTGAGCACTTCATTCTTAGCATTTAAGAGAAATACAGCATGAAGTGTATATGAAGAATAGAGTCAATGTGAATCTTTTGGACTTGTAATGAAATAAAAAGATGGCTCTGTGCTCACACATAAATTAGACAGCAATCGATATTTTAATTTTAGCTCTACTGAGATAGCATTTTTCTTCTTATGATTCTTCATTGCCAATACAATTGGAGGGTTAGACTCAAGCCAACTGGAATACGAGAAAGAGAGAGTACCCAAAGGACCAACGTCCTCTGCCTGAGTCTAGGAGCCCTTGCAGGTAACCCTCCATGTGAGGAGGGCTTGAATTAGGTGTTATAGTATGGAAAGAGGTGACGGGTAACTCTTCATTAAAGTTAAAAGGTGAAAGCCTTGGGTTTAATTGAATTAGATGACAGCACACACAGAGTGAGAAAGCTTTTCCACAGAGTTGAGGCTCTCCAGAGGAAGGCAGTTTAATTCTTCTTGTCATCAGGCTGAGAGAAAGTGTGGCCCTAGTTAATTTCATTTCTCCGATGGGGGAACAGTATTTGAGCAGAAATTTACAGGGTTTACTGTAAGGAAGGTGTGGTTTTCTGAAGTGTTTCTGCAGCTGGGAACCAGGCTGGCCTTGGCACAGCTCACAAGTCTGACCTTTCTGGAAAAATCCTGAAATAGCCTGAAGAACATACAAAAATAATGACAATCACTGGTTTCTTATTTAAGTGTTTAAACTTTTGATCATCCAGTCACATCATGATAGAGTCCAGAGACTGGCAGCACAGATTGTCCAGTTACACCCGGAGAGGCTGAAAAGTAACATTTTACTCCTCAGTTATTCTAAAGGTGGCTTTTAGGAGCAGGGGCTTCCCTGCTGGCTTAGACAGTAAAGAATCTGCCTGCAAAGCAGGAGACCTAGGTTTAATCCTTAGGTTGGGAATATCCCATGGAGAAGGGAATGGCAAACCACTCCAGTATTCTTGACTAAAGAATTCCATGGGCAGAGGAGCCTGGCAGGTTACAGTCCAAAGGGTCACAAAGAATCAGACACGACTGAGCGACTATCACTTTCACTTTAGGAGCAGAAATATTCTATATGAAAGAACAAAGTGAAAATTAAGGTTAGTCCATAATCTGAGGTTTTTTTGCAAAGTCCCTTAATATCTAAAGTATATTTTAGCTTGAAATATAACTAAGAGTAGAGAATATCAAAAGAAACTCTAGAAATGGAACAATTTAAACAAAGTCAAGGAGTCAATAGTATTATAATAGCTATAAATTATTCATTATCACTCTGTCTTCTGAAAAGAAAAATAAAACACAAAACAATTATTCCCGTGACAAAGAACCTCTATTATTTGACCAAACATTTTCCAATTTGATAGCAGATTTCTAATTTCAAATATGCACAATACATAATTTCAACTATCTCAGTGATATGCAAGTCCTTACATGCTAAGAATGCCTAATATATTTTAAACTAATTAATTTGCTTTAAAAGAAAAAAAAACATTTGCAGCAAGAAAATTTAAAAGGTGCTAATTAATTACCACTGTTTGGAAAGACAAAAATGGGAATCTTGAAACAAACTTACTGATACAAGTGAAAGCTTTACCATGTCTTTTAGTTGGATAGAATCCCAAATTTAAGCAAAACAAGAAATTAATAATTCCTTCAAATTATAACTATCTATGCCTTATTAAGTGTTTTACTCATTATATTATTCACTCCTTTGCTAAATGCAGCTGAAAGAGAGAACATCTGAAAACATAACAAGATCATAAAGCCATGCTGGTCTTTCAACCAAATATTATAACAATCATAACAGCAATGATAGTAACAAAGTATCAGTTCTCATGCCTTGAAAATTATAAAATATCTTCCTTATATGTAACATTGCACAAATATAGCATACATATTAAATGCATATATAAACATGGAATTTTTAAGACAATGAGAATGAGTTTTTAGTAAAATAGTTTAAATGATTTTATTTCATATATTAACGATCCAATAGGGTATTTTTTCAAAATGAACAATGTGGTTAATTATGGTTCGTTAATTTTGAAAAATAAATTTTAATGCTTTGATTTGAACAAGGTAGGGTCTGAATCTGAGTCAATATTGATAATTAGTTTTGTTATTTACTTATTTTTTTACCACAATAATTATTTATTGCTTAATTTTTTTGACTAGTATAATTCTTTTGTTCATCCCTGTTGTGCATTGTTCTTGTGGGCTGTGTGAATATGTAATTTTAAACCAACAGCTCAAAACCTATTGAAACTAGCTATTTAGTAGATTTTTCAAGCAGTTTAGATAAAGATGTCCCCAAAGTTTTCAAATACGCAGGTATGACATGCTTTGCCATATAACCAGTGAATCTCTGGAAATTAATTGAAGTTTTTCACTATTCCCCTCTCAGTACAGAGGGTTGAAGTATTCTCAATGGTATTATAACTCTTCTTTTCATTAACATTACTTTTTATTATATCTTGTATAGATTGGTTCACATTTAGCTTCAACTTGGACTTATTTACTTCAAAACCAAGCCTGTGAATCATCTCTTGGTTGAATTTCAAGACTGATCCTATCTTCGTAATGTTAAAGAGTAAACTAAGGAACATGAAAATTTTCAAGATTTTGTTTGATCTTATTTTATGTATTTGAATCAGGTAGAAATAGCCAAAGGTAATTAGGACAACTCTGAAAGGGGCTAAGGGCAAGGTTTTATAGGGGTGATGCTGAGGCAAAGCCAAGTAATTGTTTGATTGGCTAGAGCTTAAGACCTTGCCTTATTTGGGAAAGCCTGGTTGGCTATTCCTGATTGGTGGATCTTAAGTTTCACATTCTTTTATTACAGCATGATGACTCTGGCTTTTTGTTTTTTTTAATTGACGTATACTTGATGTACAATAATATATAAGATACAGGTGTACAGTATAGTGATTCACAAGTTTTAAAGGTTATACTCCAGGTGTATAATATAGTGAGTCACAAGTTTTAAAGGTTATACTGCATTTATAGCTACTATAAAGCATTGGCAATATTCCTTATGCTACACAATATATCCTTATGGATTATTTTATTCCTAATAGTTTATGTCTCTTAATCCCTACCCTTCATTGACCCTGACACATTCTCTCCCCCAACTGGTAACCACAAGTTTGTTCTCTAAATCTGTGAGTCTGCTTCTTTTTTGTTCTATTCACTAGTTTGTTGTATTATTTTTAGATTCTACATATAAGTGATGCATTTCTGTATCTAATATTTAATATTATATATTAGAGATAAATGAACAATGGTCTATAGTGTTGCTGTGAAGTCTCAAAATAATTTTCATTTTAGANTATAGTGTTGCTGTGAAGTCTCAAAATAATTTTCATTTTAGAAAGTTATCATCTTTTCTTTAAAAAGCCCAAAATAAAATACATATTCAAGTTAAAGATTTTTTTTGAAACTTTTGAAAATTAACAAAAGGAAAAGTGTTAACATTTGCCTTAGGAAGAAAAAAAATGTGCTATGTAAATGAAAAATGTTGCAACCTTCACCTCTATTATGCTGGTCTTTCTCTTTCTTCTCTAGTCCTGCTAACCAAAGCACTAATTCAAATATTATCTTCAGAATTATTAGAATGTGCTGTGTATAATAGCAGACATAAAAAATGAAAGCCTGCAATTGTTCCCTATTTTTACCTAAAATATATGCTAGCTAGTTTAGTATAAGATATATTTGGAACAAATTAAATCTTAAAAATAAGGATTCCAGACTTTGCATTAGAAGCAGGGTGTACTAAGCATATATGTGCCAAGGAGCTTGTTTATAACTCTAAGATAGTTACTGCATCTTTCTGGCTTATGGTAATTGTATTTGTAAAAAGAGGCATTTGAGATAAAATTTTCCTTACTTAGAAATTCTTTGGAAAACAATTAAAATACTACTTCATAATTGTGATTAAAGTTTAGAAGAACTGGCATTTTCACAGATACTAGGTTAGCATTGTAAGAGTTAGTTCTTCATGAATTCATGAGTTAATTCATTTATTCTTACTCTCCTGTATTCATCCACTTATGTATTTAAAAGATATATACCTATTGCTTAATCAGTGGGGTGCTTTATAACACATGCTAAGATTTAGCAGTAAACAAGGTAGGAATGGTCTCTAAATTAAAAAAACAAAAACAAAAACAAAAACAAAAAAACTTAGATTGGAAGGCGTGATCAGCATAAAATTAATTATTAAACTGATCAAATTTATTGTTGTTGGTCTGTAAAGAAGATGTCACTTTGCATTAGAAGGAGGTACCTAAATTATTCTGCAGGACAGACGCCTAAAAATTTCTCATACATTTTAGGTTGAGTCTAGAGAGTAAAGAACTTTTTCCTAGCAAAGGAAGAAACTGGGTCTAGCCCTGAGAGGGCAAACAGCTTAGTACCTCAGTGAAAGTTAAATCGCTCAGTCGTGTCCAACTCTCTGGGACCCCATGAACTGTAGCCTACCTGGCTCTCCCGTCCATGGGCTTTTCCAGGCAGGAATACTGGAGTGGGTTGCCATTTCCTTCTCCTGGAGATCTTCCCGACCCAGGGATTGAATCCGAGCCTCACTGCATTATAGGCAGACGCTTTACCGTCTGAACCACCAGGGTAGTACCGGAATAGGGCTCAAGAAACCCACTTGACTTGATGACAGGGAGAGGGGGCACCAGTGAGAGATGCTGGGAAGTCAGCAGGACCCTGTGGGGCAGTCTACATTCTGGCCTCTGTTATTAACGCTGAGAGCAATTGCAAACCACTGACATATTGTAAGAAAGAGAATGAAAGGATCATATCTTCGCTTAAAGAATCGACTGGGGTAGATTGGTAGAGAAAGCCGTAGCAACAGTCTATGAAAGATTCGGGTGAATTACTACTCACTGTCTTTGAGCATGAGGTTTTAATGTACCAGGTAGAGCGTAAGGAATGCGTTACTTACCGTGAGTTGTTTCCACACGGGAACATTAAAAGACAATGGCTCTTATAACTGTTTTACCGGTGGGGAAACTGAAGCTCGAGACAGGATAAATAATTTGCTCAAGAGAGTGCAGTAGATAAGCGGACAACTAGGGAGAGAAGAATAAACAGTCTGCCTCCAGAATTTTGGCCCTCAATCAGATTTTCTGTAGACCAGGATTTAGCCACAGAGATAATGTGGAGTAAATACACTGAGATACTTTGCAGGTTGAATTAAATGAGAAGTTTCCAGTTTCATGAGTGGGTACCTGGCACAGACCGAGATAAGAAACACTGCTGCTTCTGGTGACTCAGACAGTAGGGTATCTGCTTGAAATTCGGAAGACCCAATTTCAAAATCTGGGTCAGGAAGATCCCCTGGAGAAAGGAATGGCAACCCACTCCAGTATTCCTGCCTGGAGAGGAACCTGGTGGGCTACTTTCCATGGAGTTGCCAAGAGTTGGACAGGAATGAGCGGCTAAACAAACACACACAGTCTATAAATACTCTGTGTGGAAACTGCTCAGTAGTGTCCAACTCTTTGTGACCCATGCACCTGCCAGGCTCCACTGCCCAGCTCCACTGCCCATGGAATTTTCCAGGCAGGAATCCTGGAGTGGGTGACCATCTCTTCCTCCAGTGGATCTTCCTGACCAGGGATGGAACCTGCTTCTCTTGTGTCTCCTGCATTGGCGGGCAGATTCTTTACCACTGTGCTATCTGGGCTTCCCCTATAGACAATAAATCATCCATTTTCCCTCCAATCTTTTTACGAACACATGACTTGAAATGGATTCGTTCTTTTTTAGTTTCAGAAAAACAAAACTGCAGAATCCAATGGGGGAAAAAAAAAAACTGTCATTCAGTAACTGAAGGAAAATTTGAAGCCATTAGTGGATTAGTCTGCAGGATTGCCGTAACAAAATGCCCCAGATTGGGTGACTTAAACGACAGAAATGGATTTTCTCATGTTTCTTGATTCTAAACATAAGATCAAGATGCTAGACAGTTACTGTCTGGGGAAACCTCTCACCTCCAGCTGCAGGTGACACTTTCTCACTGAGTTCTTGCTGGGCCTCTCCGCTGTGGTAACCATGGAGAGAGAGAGATCCCTAGAGTTTCCTCCTCTACTCATGAGGACTACAGCCCTATGGGACTAGAATTCCACTCTTCTGACCGCATTTAACCTTGATCACCTCTCTAAAGGCCATATCTCTAAATATAGTCACATTAGGAGTTAGATCTTCAAACAATGAATTTCACAGGAACACAGTTCAGTTCATAGCGATTAGCAATGAATTGTGGGTGATATTGATAACCTGTGAAAATTTTATTAGTATTATTCCAAGCTCAAGTTGAAAGGAAAATGTGCCTTGATGCATGTATGTCAAGCTATTTCTGTTCATTAGGAAACAATTCAAATTATCAAGTGTAGTGCATTTTCAATCTTAAGTAGTAAAAATAATAATAATAAAGAAAATCTTTTAGAACAGCTATTTGTATGTTTCTTCCTAAGCATAAAAACAGATAAGCCAATAATGCAATGCAAAAAGAAAAATAATATCAGAAGTAGTTTCAAGAAGGAGGCTAAGTTTTGGAAGCCCAATTTGAAGAGTTGCTAAAATTCTGTATTTTAATTATACAGAATTTGAGATATGTTAGGAATGTTTTGCATCAGTAAAAAATAAGTTAAAAAATTAACTGAACGACTAACAGACAACCAAGTACAGCTAAGGACATGTGTTCCAAAAATGTCTACTTTGAAGTAGGAAAAGACAAATAGTTCTTCAGTGTCTGACAACATCTGCTATATCCTCTGTATTCACCTTATTGACACACAGTGTCAGTACTTTGAAATTCACAACAGTGTGGTTTATTTACCTTTGTTTTAGAATGGCTCAAGTATTATTTTCTATATCAACAGCTAATGGGATCATCTTGTAGTATCCTTTAGGAACATTCATTTTTGATTATTTATCTTCTCTTCAACTATCCCATGTTCTTTTCTTTCCAGTGGAACTAGTTCTAAATTAATAACTTTCAGAAGGGTGGCAGCATCTCTTTGGAGAGTCATCAGGAAACCCTTAAAGGTAGATCAGCTGTCAGGATTCTGGTAGATGTAAGAAAGTGCAACCTATTCTCTTCACCTTGGAAACTTCAAGACCATCATTTCTGCAGAGCCGCTGGTCAAACTGTCAGTCTTTGATTTTGGAGGTGAAATCTATTAGCTAAACCTGATATGCTTCTTTGTAGCACATGTTATACACAAGGGAGGATTGGAAATACTTCAACCAAATATAACCAAATCTCATAACATTTTAAATTTATGAATATGTTATGATAATGCTTGCATTATTTCTCTATATTTACATGAGATAAGAACTATTAAAAAGATTTTGAATTTCTAGATAAATTTATAATTGAAAAGGTCATTATGCATGTAATTGCTGTTAAGGTTATCTTTATCCTGAATAATTTTATTATGTATTTAGCATTTTACATACCAAATTAATGTCAATGTCAATAATAACACAATATACTTTTTCTCCTGTAAAAGTGGCCTACATCAAAAAATATAATAAAAGTGATGAAATTCACAACCTTAGAATTTGGTTAAGAACCTAAATTTAAAGGGAGGCTGTGACTTCAACAGTCTTAAAGCAGCTAGAATGATTATTTAATAGTACATGGGAGAATTTGGTAGAAGAATAAAGCAAAAACATATTTTCAAATATTTCATAAAAGGAATGTTAATCCAAATAGCAAATCCAATTTCCAAAACATTATGAAACTGATTTGCCTTAATTATTTCTGAAATGAAGGCATATAAAAATATATTGAAATTTTATTTATAATGAGCATTTATATCTCTTTCTCAGTCTTACTATTCATAAGTAACAATAACAATAAAGGCACTATAGACAGTGGTTAAATGAGAAGGCTGTGCTTACTTCTGGAGTTCAGCACATCTTATTTGGGCAGTCAGACTTATAGATAGAGCTGTGTCCTCCTCAACCAGACCACACCATGTTCTGGTCGATGTTACTTGATTTCCCTCAATGGGCTCCAACATCTTGGGTGGGTAATCCAATTATTTAATTATAAAACTACCTAGAAGTGTTCTGTAACTCAGAACTTAAAAAACATACTAGTTTGAGAATATTTTTTCACAGTCTATTCAGGCATAATTACTTTTCAAAACACAAATGATATTCCAATTCTACTTTTCATCAGATGACACGAAGGAAGTGAGTGACAATAAGTTTTATAAGGGCTGAACATTTTTCTTTTTTCCTTTCTGTCTCTTTTCTCTTTCTTTCTTTCTTCCCTTCTCCTGTGTATGTGTACATGTTTGTTTGTTTTCTAGGCGTCCCGAATCTTTATCACTCTGTTCCATGATGAGGTCACGTAATGCACTTCACAGAGGTCGTCCGCTCTGCCGTTCATTTGTGTGTGCTCATTTATTCATTTCTTCATTTTTTGGTCAGACTCCTTTCAGTGATATCAGATAATTCTAAGTCTCTGCATTAGTAATATAGATTTTTATTGACTATACATAACGGAGAGCCTTCTAACAAAGATCCCTATCAAATGCTGATGACACGTACTGATTACAAGGCTTGTAATGGCAAAACGGCTAATAGAATGGAAATGGCTGCTTCCAAGCTTTCTCTGAGTGCTGCTGTCTTTATTGTGCCTCCATTTAGGCAGGTTTTGTCGATGACTCTTTTATCAGGAAATCCAACATCCACTGTGGAGATAGCTTTCACTCCCACCAGATCAAACTTGACTATTAATCTTTCACTGTTAGCGGCTGTAGCTTGAGTGGAGTCATTTACCATGTCACTCCGACTCTTAGTTTGGCTTCATTAAATCATACAGCATAACCATGAGGTAAGTGTGAGTTTGGGTAAACTAATAACAAAAGGTAGCAAAGACATTAATTTTTCTCTCATTCCAAAAATGAAATATGTTATATAGATGTATAGATATTGAAAGGGTATATGGTTAGTGGAAATCCCATTAAATACACATATCACAGAAAGTTATATGAAATATTGGTGCCTCTTTTCCAATCTGTATAGTGCACATACGTGTGTGTGTACTTACCATAGTTAAATCACAAATTATATATATGTATACACACACACACACACACACATATATTGCAATAAGCTCATCATATTCAATATATGTGAGCTCATCATATTCAATATATGTGATAGTTAAATCACATAGTTAAATCACAAATTATATATATGTATACACACACACACACACACACATATATTGCAATAAGCTCATCATATTCAATATATGTGAGCTCATCATATTCAATATATGTGATAGTTAAATCACATAGTTAAATCATATATATGTATATACACACACACATATATGTTGCAATAAGCTCATCATATTCAACATATGTGATATGAGACTTTTTAACACTGTAAGTGGGCCTTTTTCCTAGAATAATTATAGATCTATCATATATTTTTAAGATGTGCATTAGGTTCCAGGTTCTGTACTCCAGTGTTTTCAAACTCTCTTGATTTATATTTAAGTCATTTTTAATTCTGTATTATT
>SJYQ01004629.1:70806-85148 GCA_006410935.1 Redunca redunca
CAAAACAAAAAAATAAAAACATCCATTTGAAGTAAAAACAATAAATTCAAATATATGTCTGGGCAGCAAGAAGTGAGCATTGTTCAATCTTTTACATATGTGAGAAGTTAAAACATTTTAGAAATGAAAATCAATTTATTATTAAGACCAGAGGTGGTAAGTCATATTTGTACCAGGTCAAAAATAAACATCAAGTGAACTCTATGTTTGAAATTCTAATTCTTATCAATTTCCCAAGCAGAAATATGCCCAATGTAGAAGTGAGTCTTAAAGTAAGACATCGGCAGGAAGGCACTATTTCTAACCACAGTACATCATACAGGGAACCCAACTTTAGGAGACTAATGTAGTCTCCTAAATGATGCTTACCTGCTCCAATTCATAGATAACTTGCTTATATCATCAGGCTTGGACAGAATATTTAAATATCTCACTATCACCCCCAGGATATGTATGGTTTTGACAAGATTCTCTGTCTGCAAATAACTGGAAACACAGTATTAATTTGTAACCTTAACAAATGCCAATAAATTATTGGGTTACAAATCATTAAAGTGATCAATCATTTCCTCTCACTTTTATTTTCTTTTCTAGAGACAATACAAGAGCAATTAATTACTAAGCCACTGTTATTTAAAATGATGTCAAAACATTTTATGGTGTAATAAATATAGAGGATTCCATTTAGAAAAACATATTACTTCTAAACACATAAATGTTTTACTTTTTATCATCTTATTATAACTTAATTAAGTTAATACAACTTAATACGGAGGTAATTGGTTGTATAAAGTACAAGAATGATAGTTAAAAAGCTGATGGAGTTCACATAGAACCACTTTTATGAAAATTGATGAAATTACTACTACAAGAAATAAACCTAATTTGTTCAACAAACTAGAAATGAAGACAAAAGGAAAATCAACAAAATGATGATTTTTGCAAATTACTGCTATATAGAATCTTTCCAAGCTTATTGCTGGATATGAATTAAACACTTAGTGCCCCATAAAAACTATATGCTATTATCTTTAGACTGAAAGCCTTTGCATTTCTTCTGGTAGCAACAAAGATACTATAAGAAGTGGAGAACATTCATAAAAGACATGTCAATAGACACTTTGCTTTGTACAAGCTAACTACATAAAAAGGAAAAATAAAATCTCTCTCCTTCTCATCAGGAAAGCACTGATCAGTAAAACTTTGCACGGAAAATTAAGAAACAACATTTCTAGAGATACTACTCATTTTCTCAAAATCCTAGTAACAAAATTAAAAACAAGTTAAAACTATTTTCACCAGATAAATATATACACAGGTACTACTACCATACATTTTAGTTCTATGAAACTTGAAATCTGTACTTGAGTGAGGAAATAGCCTGCAGAAAAGTTAAGACATTAAGTCTTTAAGCAGAAATCACATGACCCTAACTTTTAGTGTCATGATCTTAAAAGTCTTAAACCAAAGAGGTCAATACAACCACGTGAATGTGAAAGAACCAGTAAAATAGCTAAAGGAACTCAAATGGACACTAAAAAACTGTAGGGAAACAATGGAAACAGTGAGAGACTTTATTTTGGGGGCTCCAAAATCACTGCAGATGGTGATTGCAGCCATGAAATTAAAAAATGTTTGCTCCTTGGAAGAAATGCTATGACTAACCTAGACAGCATATTAAAAAGCAGAGACATTACTTTATCAACAAAGGTCCGTCTAGTCAAAGTTATGGTTTTTCCAGTAGTCATGTATGTATGTGAGAGTTGGACAACCAATACAGTAATGTAAAGTAAACTAAAGTTAAAATAAAAATTAAAAAAAAAAAAAAAAAGCTGAGTGCTGAAGAATTGATGCTTTTTAACTGTGATGCTGGAGAAGACTCTTGAGAGACCCTTGGACTGTAAGGAGATCCAACCAGTCCATCCTAAAGGAAATCAGTCGTGAATATTCACCAGAAGGACTGATGGCGACACTGGAATTCCAATACTTTAGCTGTCTGATGTGAAGAACCGACTCACTGGAGAAAGACCCTGATGTTGGGAAAGACTGAAGGCAGGAGAAGAAGGGGACAACAGAGGATGAGATAGTTGGAAGGCATGATAGACATGAGTTTGAGTAAGCTCTGGGAGTTGGTGATGGACATGGAGGCCTGGGGTGCTGCAGTCCATGGGGTCGCAAAGAATTGGACATGACTGAGCGCTGAACTGACAGAACTGATATGTGACTAAGGTTGTCGGATCCTAAGATGAAATTTTCCCAACTCCTTACTTGCTCTCCAGGTAATAGGCAGTGGGGTAAGTGAAAGAACATGAGGGAAACTGTGACAGCATGTGAGTCAGTGGATACTGGGGCACAACCCTATTGATGCGTGTGTCCTGACTGTTGCTAATGTACACAGGTCACGAGTGCTAAGTTGCTTCAGTGGTGTCCAGCTCTTTGTGACTCCATGGACTATAGCCAGTCAGGCTCCTCTGCTCACGGAATTCTCCAGGCAAGAATACTGGAGTGGGTTGCCAATTTCCACTCCAGGGGATCTTTCTGACCCTGGATCCAATCTATATCTCTTACCTCTGCTGCATTGGCAGGTCGGATCTTTACCACTAGCATCACCTGGGAAGCCCAAGGTACACAGTTGTCATTGTTCATTTTCTCAGTAATCTCCAGCCTAGGAACTGCAGCACGCCAGGCCTCGTTGTCCTTCACCATCTCCCCGAGCCTGCTCAAACTCATGTCCATTGAGTTAGTGATGCCATCCAGCCATCTAATCCTCTGTTGTCCCCTTCTCCTTCTACCTTCAATCTTTCCCAGCATCAGGGTCTTTTCTAATGAGCTGGCTCTTTGCATCAGGTGGCCAAAGTATTGGAGCTTCATCTTCAGCATCAGTCCTTCCAATGAATATTCAAGGTTAATTTTCTTTAGGATGGACTGGTTGGATCTCCTTGCAGTCCAAGGGACTCTCCAGAGTCTTCTCCAGCACCACAGTTTGAAAGCATCAGTTCTTCCACATTCAGCCTTCTTTATGGTCCAACTCTCACATCCACACATGATGACTGGAAAAACCATAGCTTTGACTAGACGGACCATTGCTGGCAAAGTTAAAATCTTTCAGTCACATCTGACTCTTTGAGACCCCATGGAGTATATAGCCCATGGAATTCTCCAGGCCAGATTACTGGAGTGGGTAGCCATTCCCTTCTCCAGGGCATCTTCCCAACCCTTGGATCAAACCCAGGTCTCCAGCATTGCAGGTGGATTCTTTACCAGCTGAGCCACAAGGGAAGGACAGCAAAGTGATGTCTCTGCTTCTTTTTTTTAAATTTAAATTTATTTATTTTAACTGGAGGCTAATTACTTTACAATATTGTATTGGTTTTGCCATACATCAACATGAATCCACCACAAGTGTACACGTGTTCCCCATCCTGAACCCCCCTCCTACCTCCCTCCTCGTACCATCCCTTGGGGTCATCCCAGTGCACCAGCCCCAAGCATACTGTATCCTGTATCGAACCTGGACTGGCGATTAGTTTCTTATGATATTATACATGATTCAATGCCATTCTCCCAAATCATCCCACCCTCTCCCTTTCCCACAGAGTCCAAAAGTCCATTCTAAACATCTGTGTCTCTTTTGTTGTCTCGCATACAGGGTTATCGTTACCATCTTTCTAAATTCCATATATATGCATTAGTATACTGTATTGGTGTTTTTCTTTCTGGCTTACTTCACTCTGTATAATAGGCTCCAGTTTCATCCACCTCATTAGAACTGATTCAAATGTATTCTTTTTAATGGCTGAGTAATACTCCATCATGTATATGTACCACAGCTTTCTTATCCATTCATCTGCTGATGGACACCTAGGTTGTTTCCATGTCCTGGCTATTATAAACAGTGCTGTGATGAACATTGGGGTACATGTGTCTCTTTCACTTCCGGTTTCCTTGGTGTGTATGCCCAGCAGTGAGATTGCTGGGTCATAAGGCAGTTCTATTTCCAGGTTTTTAAGGAATCTTCACACTGTTCTCCATAGTGGCTGTACTAGTTTGCATTCCTACCAACAGTGTAAGAGGGTTCCCTTTTCTCCACACCCTCTCCAGCATTTATTACCTGTAGACTTTTGGATCGCAGCCATTCTGACTGGCGTGAAATGGTACTTTATTGTGGTTTTGATTTGCATTTCCCTGATAATGAGTGATGTTGAGCATCTTTTCATGTGTTTGTTAGCCATCCGTATGTCTTCTTTGGAGAAATGTCCATTTAGTTCTTTGGCCCATTTTTTGATTGGGTCGTTTATTTTTCTGGAATTGAGCTGCAGGAGTCTGCTTTTTAATATGCTGTCTAGGTTGGTCATAGCTCTTCTTCCAAGGAGCAAGCATGTTTTAATTTCATGGCTGCAGTCACCATCTGCTGTGATTTTGGAGACCCCTCAAATAAAATCTCTCAGTTTCCGTTGTTTCCCCATCTATTTGCCATGAAGTGATGGGACTCGATGCCATGATCTTAGTTTTCTGAATGTTGAGTTTTAAGCCAGTTCTTTCACTCTTCTCTTTCACTTTCATCAAGAGGCTCCTTAGTTCCTCTTGACTTTCTGCCACAAAGGTGGTGTCATCTGCATATCTGAGGTTATTGATTTTTCTCTTGGCAATCTTGATTGCAATTTGTATTTCATCCAGCCTGGAATTTCACACGATGTACTCTGCATATAAGTTAAATATCAGGGTGACAATATACAGCCTTGATGTACTCCTTTCCCAATTTGGAACAAGTCTGTTGTTCCTTGTCTGGTTCTAACTGGTGCTTTTGACCCGCAAACAGATTTCTCAGGAGGCAGATGAGGTGTCTGGTATTTCTCTCTTTAATTATTTTCCACAGTTTGTTGTGATCCACACAAAGGCTTTATTTAACATAGTCAATGAAGCAGAAATGGATGTTTTTCTGGAATTCTCACACATTAGTGAGAAATAATTAACTCTAACTGAAACACTTCCCATTCTACCAAATGAACCTGAGAAGCAAGATATGTAAAGAACAAACAATTTCCGAGTAATTTAAATGTGTCTCAAGAAAAAGCTGAAGATGATATATGGAAATACAAAAATACAAATTACCCAACAATGTTAAATTCATAATATCTAGCTTATAGTGAAAACTAAAAAATTACTAGACATGCAAAGATATTGGGAAATATGATCCATATTTGATGAGTTATGAAATAAATTGTAACTGACTCAGATTGACTTTCCAGCAATGAAAATGATTATGAGTGAGATTAACAAATAATGGAATTTGGGGACAAATGACACATTACATTTTGTAGAATCAAGATCAGTGAACCTGAAGGCATAGCCAATTGAAAGTATTCACATTTAAGAGAGAAGGGAGAATAGACAGCAAGAACCAAAGGAACAGAGATAATCTGTGCAACAACTTCAGGTAAACTGATAAATGTACAATCTGCGTCCCTGAGGAGAGCATACGGATAGAAAAAATATTGGAAGAAAAAGTAATATGCACTGCCATGTGAAAAACAGATAGCTAGTGGGAACCTTCTGTACAGTGTAGGGAGCTCAGCCCTATGTTCTATGGTGACCTAAAGGGATTGGGGGGGGGGTGTCGAAGAGAGAAGATGTATGCATACATCTGATTCATTCATTCATATAGCTGATTCATTTTGCTGTGCAGCAGAAACGAAAACAACATTGTAAAGCAACTGTGTTCCAATAAAAAAAATTAATGGCTAATTTTTTCTAAATTTGATGAAAACTGTAAACTCTCAGATCCAAGAATTTCAAGAAACATGAAGAACAAGAAACAGGAAGAAAACTACAACAAAACATATGATCATTAAACTGTTCAAAACCAGGCATGAAGAGAGAATCTTAATATCAGTCAGATTAAAAACAAGGAAACTTGGAGAAACAAAATTAAGGAGAACAGAAGCTTCCCACTGGAAATAATTTGAGTCAAATGACAGTGGAGCTATCTTCAATAAACTTAATAAAAAAAATAGAAAAAACAAACAAAAACTTTTCCAACTTAGAATTCTATGTCCAGAGAAAAATAGAAAGCTTAAAAAAAATTTTTTTAGATGTCTAAAAACTAATGACATTTATCAAAGTTAGGATCCCACTGAAAGGAATGTGAAAGAAGTCCTTAGGGAAGAAGAAAATGAGATGATATAGAAACACAGATCTACAAAAAAGGATGACTAGAAATGGTAGTTACAGAGATGAAGGTATTAATAAATTTTTTACCCAAATATATTTTAAAAAGGAAGAATAAAAACAATACAAAATTGCATTTATAACATACATAAAATAAAAATGCATGGTAACAACAAACATGTTTGCAGGGGAAGAATGGCAGTATACTATTTTGAAATTGTTTTACCTTATTCTATTTATGAAATGATACAATATGATTTGAGAGTAGACTGAAATAAGTTAAATACATAAGTTATAAACTCTAAAAGCAAGTATTAAAATAAACAGAAAAGAAGCTATAGCTAATTAACTAAAAAGAGATAAAGATAGAATGATTAAGAATTCTTAAGCAGATAGCATATAGCTTGAAGAAGAAAAACAGGATAGAAATTAGAAAGTATTTTTAAATAAAGAAAATAGAATCACAACCTTTTCAACCCTGTGGGATGCTAATGAAGCAGGACTTAGGAGAAAGTTCTGGTACTAAAGACCCCAAACTATTGACCACAACTTCTAGATAATGTAACTACCAAAGGAAGGATGAATTAAACCCAAAGTATATCAAATAAAGGCAATAATACAAAGTCATATAAAATCAATAGACTTGAGAATAGAAAAAATAAAGAAAAATTGATGAAACCAAAAACTTATCATATGAGAAAAATAAATGGATAAAATTCTTCAGGGGGAAAAAAACACAATTTATAAATATAGAAATAAGACAAATGATATTCCTACAAATTCTACAAATAAAACAAGGATATTATAAACAATCTTGCAAGTTAGATGGAATTGATTAAATTCTAGTCAAGAATAAATAATTACCTAAATAGTCCTGTAAATTAAAAAGAAAAAAAAAAGTTATCTGTAGTTACAGATCATTCCTCAACCAGATGCTTTCACTGATATATTCTACCAAACTATTTACAAGGTAAAAATATCAATTCTACACAATGCCTTCTAGAAAACTGAAGGAGGAAATACTTTTCAGACTCTTTAAGTGAAACCAATATTACTCTGATACCAAACCAGGCAAAGGTATTACTAGAATATAAAACTGGACCATTATTCACCATGAATACAGACTCAAGAAGGTAAAGTAAGCAGAATAAAAATATTTCACTTTGAGCATAAGTATTATGAATATGAAAGAAAAAGCCAGAATCTCTGATAAAAATTTGCAAATCACATGTCTGAATAAGGATTTGTATTCAAAATGCATAAACTCTTTCTGCTCATAATTAGAAGACATCCAACGCAAAAGTACTTTAAGAGTGCTTTTAAAGATGTTCATCATCATTAGTCATTAGGAAAATAAATACCACATCCACACTGAGAAACTATTTCACATACACTAGAGTGGTTTTAATACAAAGGAAAGAAAATAACAAATATTGAAAAGAATGTGAATAGAAAGGGACACTCTTATATTGCTGGGAACAGAAAATTGTGCAGTCACTTTGGAAAGCAGTTTGGAACTTTTTAAGAAGTTGAACATATATTTACCATAAAACCCAGCAATTGCATTCCTAGGTATCTACTCAAGAGAAATGAAAATACATGTCCCCACAAATATTTGTATGAATGAATATTCATTTAAAAAGTATTCCTGCTAGTTCAAGGTGAAAATAGAACAAATGTTCATAAACTATTAAGTGAATAAACCGAGTGTGATATATCCAGGCACTGGAATAAAGAGAATGAACAAGTGGACATCCCTGATGATCCAGTGTTTAAGACTTCACATTCTTCACATTCAGGCACAGCTTCTATCCCTGGTTGGAGAGCTAAGATCTCACATGGCTTGTGACCAAAAATCCAAAACATAAAACAAGAGCAACATTGTAACAAATTCAATTAATGATTTTAAAAAATGGTCCACCTCAAAAAAAAACAAAAAACAAAAAACCTATAGGTGTATCCCATAGTATGGATGAACCTAAAGACAGTGTGCTATCATGCATAAAACAACTTTTTCTGTAAATATTTCAGGCTTGCCAGCCACATACAATCTCTATAGCATATTTTTTTTTTCTTTTCTTTTCTACAATCCTTTAATGATGCAAGAACTATTCTTCGTTTACAGGCCCTGGGCTTTAATTGGCCCACGGAGTAGTTTGTCATTCCCAGTGCTAAGTGAAATAAGCCAGATATGAAAAACCACAAAGTTCAAAGGAATACCCACAGTGTGCTGCCTTTTGTGTAAGAAAAAAGTTGGGATAAGAAATATATCTGGATATACTCATTTGTGCAAAAAGAAACACAGGAGGATGAATCAGTAACCCTGCCATCTTGAGATCTATCTTCGGCAGGGAGTCTGTGGGAATGGCTAGAAAAGGATGGGGGCGTGTCAGCTCTTCGAGCTTACCTTTCTATAGAGTTCCAACTTTCAGAACCATGCCATCCTTTCACACACAAACATAAGATAAAATTGGCACTGAAGGTGGGGAAAGGATGAAATAGAAATGCAAACAAAGAAATCTTGCCATATTTAAAGTGAATAACATAACTATGCTAACTGAGAAGAGGGCCCAGACCAGGTATGTACTGCCAACAGTCTGTTGGAGATTACATAGCATCTCCAAAATAAACATAAAGACAGGCTAAAGACAAAATAAACCATAAAAAATATGTAGTTTGTCTGTGAACAAAATAATTTCTAAAAAGTTGAAAAGATAAATTATTTATGAACCATTTTAAGATTTTTTTCAAAGACAGTATTATCATTTCGATCTTAAACATAAAGAAGTGGAGATTGACATCATGGTAATAAAACAGCAGATTACATGGCCTGAACCCCCAATTTCTTAGTTTGTGGTACAGGCAGCGTTTAATTTTCTGTGGTAGTTTGAGAAAGAAATATGATGTTTAATAAATCATGAAAAGTTAATTTATCATTTTTTTCTTTCTACTGAACAATTTTTTCTGTCAGGTATTTTGGAGTCAAGGAAGATGGCAGGGTAGTAATAACTTGAGGATTCGTGTAATTCATGCCTGGAAGTGCCTGTTCTGCTTCTCAGAATTTGAACCTTACAAAATTTACCATAACTTTAAGATCTTCCATTTCCCTCTATAAATTAAGATGAACAGTATGCCTGGTTAGAAGCTGAAAGCATTAAGTTAAATAATTAATTTTAATAGCCAAAAATAAATCTAAGCACATTGAGTCTTTGGGAAATGAACACTATTTATTTGTATTGTTTGTTTTTGTAAGGACATGAGCAGTAACCTCATTTTCTTTAGCAGCTCCTACTATATTTTGATAAAAAATGTGGACAGTTGGGATTTCCATGATAGTTAGGACTATCAGGACAGGTTAGGACTCTGTGCTTCCACGGCCAAGGGATTCAATCCCTGGTTGGAGAACCAAGATCCCACAAGCTGCTCAGCGAGACCAAAAAACAAGACAAACAACTCAAAAATATCAACAGTGGATGAAAAGACTAAGGAATTCTGTGGAATTAGTTCCAAGGTTCAGAAGAAGAAAAGAAGAAATTATCTCTTTCTTTGTATAAGTACTCTCTTGGATCTGCTTCAATGGGGGAAAAAAATAGAGATGAAAAAAGATCTGAGCAGTGATGGAGAGTTGTATGGAGAAGAAAAAGTGTCTTTAAGTAAAAAATCTACTTTGCAACTTGCAAGGAAAGTGATATCTTGAGATGAAGTAATGAAAATTTCTTTAGGCCAACACATGATAAATTGCCATAAGAGCTTTTTAGCTGTAACACCAGGTTTAATCATGTTGGGAACTAAAAGGATCCCAAATGCATAAAATCCTCCTTTAACCAAAATGAAATTACACCGCCGAATGTGCATGCTCTGTACCGAGAAAGTGCAAACTGGAATATTTATGAGAATCCATTTGTAAATGGCACTAAGTGATTGCTAGAAAAATGGCTAAATACGCAATTTAAAAGAAGAGGCCAAATATACTTTACCCTTGGGAGACTGCAAAAGTTTTGAGGCATCTGTGTGCTTTTTATAGCCCAGGGAATGAGAAATAGCATTTTGGAAAGAGGCATGTTGGTATAGTCCAGGATCTATCTGAATCTTTTTTTTCCTCACCTGTGAAATGGTGAGTTTAGAAGAGCAGTTTCGGTCTCTCTTCATCTAAAGGTCTACTCTATGTAAAGATAAGTATATAATTCTAATCAATTATGTAGTACACTTTATAAAAATAAATCAAGTGTATTTTAACAATGCTTTATATAAATTTACCATAGGAAATAGATGATGAATGAGCCGCTCAATCAATCATACTCAATGCATAGTATGTGGTCACATTAAAATATAGAAAATGATTCTGGAAAGATACATTCCTAGGTGATAGTAGTTATCTCCATGCAGTGGGATTATTTATTGTTTTTCATATTTCACTTATCTGTGTTTTGTCAGATTTATTGGGTAGTGAAATTTGCAAATCCACCCTTTACTAAAATCTATTAGCATTTGACATAAGCAATGTTGATGACAATGATACATTTAGGGTGTCAACAATGACACAAAGCGGTGTGTATGGAAAACCTAATACAGTTCAATATTAAGTGTATACGATTGGTAATGATAACAATTGATTCCTTTTATCTTACTCGAGGCTGATTCTATTCTTTTGTGAGACATTATCAACCCTCTCAAGGCTGTCATTCAGTCATGCACACCACTGGTTTCCATAACTTTACCCTCACTAACAGCCTGCCTGAGTATAGAACATATACTCTCGAGGACTCTCTGATCCCGTGTCTGCTGCTCTTCATAAAACAGAATCTGATCTTTCTTTGCCCTAACAACATAAAGTATATTCTGATGCATTATACCACTTTTATATCAGAGCGACAGGAAAATGACCCACCTAATCCTCTTTCATTGTTTCATAGTGTTCAACTAATACCCTAAGCTCAGAAATAAGTTCCACATGTAGTGAAACACTAGGAAAAAAAAAAGAAGAGTCCATTTGTCAGTATATGCTTAACCATCTTCACCAAAATAATGGCTTAAGGGGTTGATGTCGGACCCTACAGTAATATACATACTCCAGATGCCCTCAGAGGCTCCGTGATGACTTCTCACACCTCTTCAGAATTACTTGACAATTTTACCCCTGGGATCAAGGATGCTGGAGAAGTGGCAGCATGTTCCTCCTGTTTCTTTTCCACCTTTGCCATTCTCCAGTGACTTTCGCAAGATTAGAATAAGATGGTCTAGTGAATATACTATTTATAGTTTTAAAAATTATTTTTAGTTCTGAAGTAAACTTTTTACATTCTTAGTGCTTTGTTGTATTTAGAAAATGATGTGTGTTTTTTTCCTAGAAGCCTAAAGCACTAGTTATGTAAAGTGTTATTTTCAATAAATACTTCTCAGATCAGTCTGCAATTTATTGAGCTACAGGAAAGTAACTGCTTCTCTCCATTATCTACACATGCACCTTCAGGAACAAATTGCATGATACATGAGCTCTTTACTCATTTACTGAGCATTGTTGGATGCACACCTCAATAAGCTGTCCAGAAATTTCCATGTTTGCTCTTGGCACTCTGCTGACTTATCTTCCAATTCCCCTTAATGCCTAGTCATGTGACTAAGATTCATGCAATGAAGGGAGCTGAAGTGATGGGTATCCTGCAAGTGACCTCTTATTTAAGTCTTCTGTGCAAGCAAGCATGCATGTGCAATCCCTCCTAATTCACTGATCCCCGGGAGCAAAAGTATCCAGTGAGTGGCTAGGAGACTCAAGGGAGGGGCAGAGCCTGAGGAGTTGAGGATCTTCTCTTCGTCCTGTCAACATACATCACTCCACTGAGATGCAGGTAGGAAACCTGTGGAGTAGACCGCTGGGATTTGTATATGCTGTTTGTTTCGGCAGTTAGCATATTCTACAAATATCATGCCTTTTGCCAGTTTCAACGTAAAATCAAACGGGGGCTGTTACTGCCCTAACTAATGTGCTTATGACATGCAGTCCCATAAACTAGAAGCTCACGTGTCAACTCGCACTTTTAATGATGCCGTGGGCAACAAGCTGCTATAATCAAATTTGAGCTATTACATTTCTGACTCAATTTACATAATATGAACCACATGGGGTGGAGAGGTTATATCTGGAGCAGAAGAGGATGATTAGATTTTTTAAACAAATTGCACATAGAAAGTATAATCAGGATTGGATTGATTCATGGAAGAAGGTTTTTTTGTTTTTTTTTTTTTTTCCAGCTAGATTTTGTCCTTAGAGACCTGAAGAAATCAGAGGTTCACTCTCTGTGGCCCTGTTAGTCCTCCTTGGTCAGCGTAGCCTGTGTTCCCTAATATGCTCATAAGATTCCATAATATAGTGTGATTTTCATTTAAAATGCATACCTATTTTAGAAAATATATCACTTGTAGTAATTTGCACTGCACTCTAAAGAGCAATGAAAAGACATAAACTCTTTTAAATAAATATATAAGCTGGAATGTATCTCATTTTGAAAGCTAGCAGATGTTTGTTTATTTTGTAAAAAGGTACTAAGTATTTCACACAAGAGCACTCGGTCTCTAACACAATGCATGTTCACATATGCACACACATACACATATATACATAGACACACACAAATTGTCACTAAATGACAATTCTACCTCTCAGGCTGCTATTGAGCACTGAGGCCATATCTCTCTGGAAATCTGCACTGCTCTCTAATAAAAATCACAAAGAGCAGAGTCAAAACCCAGAGGGGGCGCAGTAATATCTGTGACAGGTGTTTTCTGTTCCTCACAAAAGCCTTTGGTATTACCTATGGAGAAAGGAGGGATTACGCCTTGTGAGCTAAATCTCCAGGTTGTCTTTTAGAACACTGGTTTCCAACATTTTCTCATTTATCAGCCCCAGTATTTATCACTAAGGACTTGCTTTTTGTCATGGGTTGTTTTGAGGATTTTAATCTATCAAAATGTGTTTACCAACAGCTGCAGGAGGGAACAGCGGCCATTCTCGGGGGAGGACGGGGGCAGGGGCCTTGCGGAGCGTGGACCCGACCCCCTCAGGCTCCGGCAGGGGGCGGCTGTGGTGCTGGAAACACGTCTGACAGTTTCCAAGCCCTAAAGTTTCACGGTTCTGCCGAGTACTTAGAAGAGAAAAAGCAGAAGAGACGTTCTCGACCACTCTAAATGGTAAAAAGCATTTTTCAGATTCCATCAGAGCTAAGCCCAAAGTAAACTGAATTCTTTTTTTTTTCCCTAAAGGTTTTTATACACTTTTTTAATTAAAAATATTTTTAGGAGTATAGCTGCTTTAGGGCTTCCCAGCAAGCACTAGCGGTAAAGAACCCGCCTGCCAATGCAGGAGACACAGGAGACTTGAGTTCGATCCCTGGGTCAGGAAGATCCCTTGGAGAAGGAAATGACAACCCACTCCAGTATTCTCACTTGGAGAATTCCATGGACAGAGAAGCCTGGAGGTCTATAGTCCATGGGGTCACAAAGAGTCAGACACAACTGAAGTGACAAGATGCCCATAGTTGCTTACCAATGTTGCGTTGGTTTCTACTGTACAGCAAAGTAAATCAGCTATACAGTTACACATGTCCCTTCTTTTTTGGACTTTCTACCCATTCAGGTCATCATAGAAACGGACATAATAAACATACATTATGCTGCTAAATTAATTAACATAGAAAGCATTAAAATAATAGAGAAAATAAACGAAACTCAAAGCTAGTTGGAAAAGATGAATAAATGTGATAAACTTCTGTTGAGACTAGTAATACAAGGAGAAGAGATACAAGTTAAAAATAGCTGACATGTACAATGGGACTGCAATGTAGATTCTGTAGTAAATGGAAAATAAATGTGCATTAAGAACTGTATGCCCATAAATTTGATATCTTAGAGAAAGGTAAATTTGTGAGTTATAAGCTACCAAATTTCACTAATGAAAAAATAAACTGAGTAGTTTTCTAGCTTCTAAATATATTGAATTTATATTTTAATTTCTTTCACAAACAAAGCTTAAGATTCAAATTGTTTTAAATGGGGTAAATCAACATAATACCTAAAGAAAAATAATGACAATTCTACAAGAATCATCTGGAAAACTGAGGACAAGAAAAAGTTTCTCATCTAATTTTATAGAATTACCCTGATGCTGACACATGCCAAAG
>SJYQ01004630.1:6181-20312 GCA_006410935.1 Redunca redunca
CAGAATATAATATTTTAAAATGCCTCAGAATGTAAGTGAAACCTAAAATACCTACTGGGGAGAAATAAAGTAAACAAAACTAATTGCAGCAATAATATCCAATAGAGATTAGAGACAGAAAGATCAGATTCTTAGCAACTTCACTTGGCAAATTAGCCAGGTAAAACTAATTAACTGACTAGCACTGACTTATTTATTAAAGCAATAATGTAAAACATATTTAAAGATTCAATGCAGCATTCATAAAGTATGTATAAAAATATTAGACTACGAGTTTTAAAACCACAGATTTTAAATCATTACCATCTCAGTTCTTTGTTCTCTTTTAACTCATTAAAATTTTTCAGACCATGAGATGTTCCTCTGTCTCCTGTTTCCTAATTTCTTCCTTTATTTGTTGTCTGTGAAATGCGATCTTCTGGTCCAGGACAAATTCCATTGAGATTATTTTATTTATTCTCTCTGATATCCTTTTTGAACTAATTCCTACAGTGAAAATAATCAATTTTTCAATTTTGTTGTTGTCATTATTCAATCACTAAGCTGTACCCAATACTTTGAGACCCAGGACTGCAGTTTGCCAGTGTCCCTCTCTTTCAGTATCTCCCGAAGTTTGATCAGTTTCATGTCCATTGATTTGGTGATGCTATCTAACCATCTCATCCTTTGCCTCCCCCTTCTCCTTTTGCTTTTAGTCTATCCCAGCATCAAGGTCTTTTCCAGTGAATCAACTCTTCAAATCAGGTAGCCAAAGTATTGGAGCTTCAGCATCAGTCATTTTAATGAATATTTAGAATTGATTTTTTTAGGATTCACTGGTTTGATCTCCTGGCTGTCCAAGGAACTCTCAAGAGTCTTCTCTAGCACCACAATTTGAAAGCATCAATTCTTCAGCACTCAACCTTCTTTATGGTCCAACTCTCAAATCTGTAGATGACTACTAGAAAAATCATAGCCTTGAATATATGGGCCTTTTTCAGTAAAATGATGTCTCTACTTTTTAATACAGTATCTGGATTTGTCCTCTCTTTCCTTTTGGAGCACATGTCTTTTAATTTCATGGCTTCATTCACCATCCACAGTTATTTTGGTGTCCAAGAAACCCTGTCACAGCTTCCACTTCTCCCTCTTCTATTTGCCATGAAGTGATGGGACCAGATGCCATGATCTTAGTTTTTTGAGTGTTGAATTTTAAACCAGCTTTTTCACTCTCCTCTTTCCCCTTTATCAAGAGGTTCTTTAGTACCTCTTCAGTTTCTGCCATTAGAGTGGTGTCATCTGCATATCTTGGGGTTGTTGATATTTCTTCCAGCAGTCTTGATTCCATCTTGTGACTCATCCAGCCTGGCATTCTGCATGATGGAGTACTGCATAGAAGTTAAATAACCACAATAACAATATACAGACTTGTACTTCTTTCCCAATTTTTAACCAGTCAGTTATTCCATGTAATTTTGCAGATTCTCTGCCCATTTTTTAAATTGGAATATTTGTTTTTCTCTTATTGTGTTGTATGAATTCCTTATACATTTTGAATAGTCACCCTTATTAAATGTGTAGTTTATAAATACTTTCTGCCATTCCATATGTTCTATTTTAATTTTTTTGATGGTCCTCTTTGCTAAACAGAAGTTTGAAGTAGGCTCGCTTGTTTATTTTTGCTTTGTTGCCTTTACTTTTGCTGTCAAATCCCCACCAAAACTATTGCCAAGACTAGTATCAAGGTCACCTATGTTTTCTTCTCAGAATTTTATGGTTTTAAGTCTTATTTTGAGTTGGTTTTTGTGTATGGTGCAAGATGGTGGTCCAGTTTCATTAATTTTGTCTATAGCTTTTCCTAATAGAATTTATTGTAGGGACTTTTCTTTCACCATTATATATTCTTGACTCCTTTGTCATAAATTAATTAGCCATGTATGCATGGTTTTATTTCTGGGATCTCTATTCAACTCCGTTGATCTATTTGTCTCTTCTCTCGTCAGTTCTAAATTGTCTTCATTACAGTAGGTCAGGTGATGTCAGTCTTCTAAATTTATTATTTTCCTTCAATATTATATTGGATCTCAGGATCAATCATAAATATTTTGTTGCTCAGTTACTCAGTTGCATCCAACTCTTTGCAACCCCATGGACAGCAGCATGACAGGCTTCCCTGTCCTTCACCATCTCCTGGAGCTTGCTCAAACTCATGTCCATTAAGTCAGTGATGCCATCAAACCATCTCATCCTCTGTCATCCCCTTCTCCTACACTCAATCTTTCCCAGCATCAGGGTTTTTTCTAATAAGTCAGCTCTTCGCATCAGGTGGCCAAAGTATTGAACTTCAGCTTCAGCATCAGTTCTTCCAATGATTATTGAGGGTTAATTTCCTTCAGGATTAATGGGTTTGAGTTCCTTGCTGTCCAAGAGACTCTCAATGGGTTTGAGATCCTTGCTGTCCAAGAGACTCTCAATGGGTTTGAGATCCTTGCTGTCCAAGAGACTCTCAATGGGTTTGAGCTCCTTGCTGTCCAAGAGACTATCAAGAGTCTTCTCCAACACCACAGTTTAAAAGCACCAATTCTTTATCACTCAGCCTTCTTTATGGTACAACTCTCCCATCCATACATGACTACTGGAAAAAACATAACTTTGATTATATGGATATTTGTCAGCAAAGTGATGTCTGTGAGTTTTAATACACTGTCCAGGTTTGTCATAGCTTTTCTTCCAAAGAACAAGTGTCTTTTAATTTCATGGCTGCAGTCACATTCTGTAGTGATTTTGGAAACAGAAGAAAATAAAGTCTGTCACTTTTTCCCCATCAATTTACCATGAAGTGGTGGGACCAGATGCTATGATCTTTGTAGTTTGAATGTGGAGATTTAAGTCAGCTTTTTCACTCTCCTCTTTCACCTTCACTAAGAGGCTCTTTAGTTCCTCTTTGCTTTCTGCTGTAAGGGTGGTGTCATTTGCATGTGTGTGTCCAACTCTTTGTGACCCCATGGACTGTAGCCAGTCAGGTTCCTCTGTCCTTGGATTCTCCAGGCAAGAATACTGTAGTGGGTTGCCATTCCTTTCTCCAGCTAATCTTCCCAACCAAGGGATCAAACCCAGGTCTCCCACATTGCAGGCAGATTCTTTACCTTTTGAGTCACTGGGGAAGCGTACCTGAAGTTATTGTTATTTCTCACAGCAATCTTGATTGCATCTTACAGAATTCTTGATTCCATCTTATTTCCACCCAGCACAGCATTTCTCATGATGTACTCTGCATATAAGTTAAATAAGCAAGGTGACAATATACAGCCTTGCTGTACTCTTTTCCCAATTTGAAACCAGTCTGTTCCATATCTGGTTCTAACTGTTGCTTCTTGACATGCAGACAGGTTTCTCAGGAGGCAGGTTAGGTGGTCTGGTATTCCCATTTCTTTAAGAATTTTCCACAATTTGTTGTGATCCACACAGTCAGTGGCTTTAGTATAGTCAATGAAGCAGAAGTAGGTGTTTTTCTGGAATTCTCTTGCTTTTTCTATGATCCAGTGTATGTTGGCAATTTGATCTCTGGTTCCTCTGCCTCTTGTAAATCCAGCTTGAAAATCTGGGAGTTCTCAGGTCACACACTGTTGACTAGCTAGGAGAATTTGATCACTACTTTGTTAGCATGAAAATGAGTGCAACTATAAGGTGTTTCAACAGTCTCTAGCTCGGCCTTTCTTTGGGACTTAATGAAAACTTATCTTTTCCAGTCCTTTGGCCACTGCAGAGTTTTCCAAATTTGCTGGCACATTGATTACAGCACTTCAGCCACAGCATCTTTTAGGATTTGAAGTAGCTCAGTTGGAATTCATCACCTCCACTAGCTTTGTTGTAGTGATCTTCCTAAGGCCCACATGACTCCTAGATGTCTGGCTCTAGGTGAGTGATCACACCATTGTGGTTATCAGGTCATTAAGATATTTTTTGTGTAGTTCTGTGTTATCTTACCACCTCTTCTTAGTGTCTTCTGCTTCTGTTAGGTCCATACTGTTTCTGTCCTTTATCATGCCCATCTTTGTATGAAATGTTCTCTTGGTATCTCTAATTTTTTTGAAGAGATCTCTAGTCTTTTGGATTCCATTGTTTTCCTCTCTTTTTTTGCATTGTTCACTTAGGAAGGATTTCTCATCTCTCCTTGCTATTCTTTGGAACTCTGCATTCAGACATTATAAAACATAGATGAAGTAAATTAAAAAAAAAATCTTAGCAAAGGAATTAAAAGTATCAATAGAGAAATAAAAGCTATAATAATGAATAATCAAATGGAAATTCTGAAACTGGAAAATACTGTAGGAGAAATAGCTCAATGGGTAGGCTGAATATCAGATGGAAAGAACTGAATTACAAACCAGTGACCTGAAATATAGAAAAAAAAAGTCCAATCTAAGCAGGAGAGAAAATAGTGTGAAGAAAATGTGGCAGAACTCCATGGATCCTTAGGCTATATCATTCACTTAATCATAGTCATTTGCAGCTACTAATAATGCAATTTATACTAAAATAATCATAATTTTGTTTTAATTCTTCTATATGCCATGAAATATATTTGTTCTAATTTGAAAAGTTTCTTATGGATTATCCTTAGAAAATAAGAGTTATAAGGTGTTATTTATTGATATTTCTCTTTATCTTATCCTGTCTTCAGTGCATTCAGCAGTTGGCATTTTGACTCCAAGACAACTTGGCAGGAGTTTTGAGTTTCCAGACTTTTGACTTAGTTGCCTTTCCACCTGTCTAAAATTTGTCAGTCACTATGCTGTGACCCTTTATTAGGACAAACTATTATAATCTATAATATGCAGTAGCTTGTGATTTTTTTTCTAATTGATGAGCAAAAGGAAAGAAAGCACTGCAGAGTGGGAACTCTGGGGATTTAGTTACCTTCCCTTAAAAAATTTCAGATTTATTTAAAAAGAAAGAAAAAGAACAACATGGATGACTTCCTACTTTCCTTCCCAACTTCAGAAGCACAACTTTTGGAAAAAAAAAAGAATAATATAGATTATTAGAGTGACATTATTATGAGTTGCTTTAGTTGAAGTAATAAGTTTAAAAAATACTATATAAGACCAGTTCATATTTTTGTTTGTTTTGCAATTCAGATTACTTCTTGTAAACAATGATGAAGTCATAAGAAAAGCAAAACATAACAGTTGTTACTGCTTGAATCTAGAATATGACATATATAACATAATGTTTTACTATATACAACCTAAGAGACTTTGATATCAGTAACAATGGTTGGTTTTTCTTATATAAAGCTGTTGAAACTAACTTCTGGTAAATGTTATTTTCAGTTTTCCTTAAAAATGAAAATAGAAATATCCCAGTTGCTAATACTCTATACCAAGTATTCTGATTTGTTAAACCACTGTTGAGAGCTGAATCTCTGTATATTTTTCTTTATAGAGATATACCTGGACAAATATGTTGGGGTTAAAAGAAATGTAGTTACTCATGGTAACTAATGGTGCTGGAATTTGCTAGCCTGATAAGAACACAAGTTCTGTACCCAAGGAATAGTAAAATAACAGTATTGGCCAACATTTTTATAAATAATGGGAGAGGTTATTGTGACTTTTACCTTTGACCTTTTCTCTTAGTACTTATTAGTCTACTCAATGCATGCTTTATAATACTGTATGGAAACACTTTGACAATTGATTCTGATTCTAATTATATTCTAAAGTAGGTATTTTTGTTTATTATCAATCTATAGAAATGGCAACCCACTCCAGTGTTCTTGCCTGGAGAATCCCAGGGATGGGGGAGCCTGGTGAGCTGCCATCAATGGGGTCACACAGAGTCGGACACGACTGAAGCAACGCAGCAGCAGCAGCCATTTTAGAAACAAAGCCATATTTAGTTACTAATTGTTGTCTATGATTTTATAATGTTATAATTATTTTTTTACATAGCAAGTCTATTAAATTAAATCATGTATTCTTTTTTATCACATATGTACAGCATCCTCTGAATCTGTATCACACCAAGAAGGCCTGAATAGAGAGTTTTATCACTTTTCAGCCCTCCAAATAACTTCATCATGTTTTAAATATCATACAGACACATATAGAGATATACATAAAACACTTTCATTAAAATCTTTAATAATAAATGAAATATTTACTTAATAGTAATTGATAATTATTTCATATAAAGTATAGTTCTTAAGTTTAAAATAGTTGCTAAATTTAAAACAAAATGCTTTGTAGTTAAAAGCACCCAGTATGGCNCTTTCATTAAAATCTTTAATAATAAATGAAATATTTACTTAATAGTAATTGATAATTATTTCATATAAAGTATAGTTCTTAAGTTTAAAATAGTTGCTAAATTTAAAACAAAATGCTTTGTAGTTAAAAGCACCCAGTATGGCACCAATTATAATACAAGGACACTATAGGAACAGCTATTACACAGTCCATGTGCCAGGTGCAAACACATACTTTTCTGGGTGTAATTAAAAACTGCAATAAATCCTCTATTAATACAATGAATGTTACATATAAAATATTTCCAACTCAATTGCGTTTTTATTATCCTTTGTATTCTGCTTGAATACCACCTTCCTGTTCTATATGAACATTAATTTGTAGGTGGAATGATACTTAATTTTATATTAAATCAAAACATTTTTTTGAAATATGAAGTTAATTAAACCAGAAAATACAATGGAAATGTTATGTTACTAAGTCATCTACAATGCCTAATTAAGTAATTAATATTTCACAATACTGCTCTTAAGGAAAACTTAAGAAGGCTGGGTGCATGGAAAGACCCACTGTGCAAACATAATTCCAAGTCTTCTACACAGCTGACCCACAACTTATTTCACAAACATATGGACATAGGCAGGTACATACATGCACACACACACAAACACTCATTTTTTTTTCCTCTCCTCTAATCTCTAAAGAAGATTTAACACTGAAGAATTGATGCTTCTGAATTGTGGTGCTGGAGAAGACTCTTGAGAGTCCCTTGGACAGCAAGATGATCCTACCAGTCATCCCTAAAGGAAATCAACCCTGAATATTCTTTGGAAGGACTGATGCTGAAGCTAAAGCTCCAATACTTTGGCCACCTGATTCGAAGAGCTGACTCACTGGGAAAGATTGAAGGCAAAAGAAGAGGGTGGCAGAGGATAAGATGGTTAAATAGCATCACCAACTCAATGGACATGAATTTTAGGAAACTCCAGTAGATAACAATAAACATGAAAGCTGATGTGGTGCAGTCCATGAGATCACAAAGAGTTGGACATCCCTTAGCAACTGAACAACAACGCAGAGTGTGTACCCAAGATAATATAGAAAGCTTCTAGATAATAATCTGACAATGGTGATTCAAATGCTCCCTTCATCTTCCTACTTCATAAGTATATTTAAATTGAAAATAACACTTCATAGAATTGAACCAGTAACTACAGATAAAATCTCCTGTATGCCAGATCAGACTTATTTCTTACTTAATTTTACAAAGCACAAGATAAATATTTCAAGTTAAAACAAAACAAAACAAAACAAAACAAAACTTGGGTGCTGATTTTAAAATAGTGTTCTAGTCTCATTTGGTTTCGCCCAGATACTCATGGCCAATTGTGGGTCAGGTAGGTTGCTCTCTTTGTCGTGGCTGGTCTTTCCCACTTGTTTGGGAAATGGCTGCTGTATATTGTACAGGAAGCCAAGAATGGGGAAAATGAGGTTTCTTTCAAATAGGGTCACATCTTTCACCAGGCTATTCTGGCTACTTCCCACGGCAGTATCATAGTTCCAAGACAGTGTGGTTGTCTCTGAATACCTAGGCTCAAAACTCACAGAAGATCATGTCTACCACATTGCTTTAGCAACTGCAAGTCACAAGTCTCAGAAAATAAGGAATTAGACTTTATTTTTCAGGGGGTAAGCTGCAAATTCACACTGACAACAACACCAGCATAGGGATAAATAATTGTGGGAAGTTTAGCAATTAATCTATTGCAATCTCTCTTTAATTGAATGTTCATATTAAATTTCTCATATCAAATAACCCTCCCACTTAAGTATTACCATAGAAAGAAAGAAAGAAAAAATACTGCTTCTCTCTGAATCACCCATGTGTCTAATGGGACAAAATTTTTACCAGGCAAAGTTAAACAGACAAGGGAGACACTCACAACTGTTGCAATTCAACTCCTGTGAAACAAGATATGTGAGTTATTTCTGAGTTTCCAAATGTTTGTCTCTGAGTTTAGGTCACCCGTGTTTGCTGTTTGGCACTCAGGGAAGTTAGGCTTATCCTCCCACAGAGACTCAGCTATCAGGGCTCTACCTTTAAAAATTTATTTATTTATTTATTACTTTTGATTGTGCTGGGTCTTCATTGCTGTGGGAGTTTTTCTCTAGTTTTGGCGAGTAGGGTGCTACTCTTCATCGTGGTGTCTGGGTTTCTCATTGTGATGGCTTCTCTTGTTGCAAAGCATGGTCTCTAGGGTGAGAGAGATTCAGTAGTTGCAGCACATGGGCTCAATAGATGCAGCTGCTGGGCCCTAGAGCATGCAAGCCTGTGAGTTGTGGCTCATGGGCTTAGTCGCTCTTCCGGCATGTGGAGTCTTCATGGATCAGAGATCAAACCAATGTCTCCCGCACTGGCAGGTGGGTTCTTTACCACTGAGCCACCAGGAAAGTCCAGGGCTCTGTCTTTCTTGAGGATTACCTTTCAAAGGGATGGCTCCCAGGTCCCTAAGAAAGACAGTTCTTGGGTCTTAAACCTTGCAAGAGGTAATTTATATACATTTCAAAGAGGAAAAAATTGCAATGGCAAGTCATCTAGTTCCAGTGCTCTAAGAATAGGGAGTTCCAGGGCCAATAGTAAGGAAGAAAATGATCTAAAGTTTAGTCAATCTGAGGAGAATATTAAGGCTCTCTTGGTAATTAAGTGTATTTCATTCACCCCATCACCTTCTCTCTCAGCTGCCTCCTCTGAAAGGGAAAGTCATTCAGTTGTGTCCGACACTTTGCCACCCCATGGGCTATCAGTCCATGGAATTCCCCAGGCCAGAATACTGTAGTGGGTAGCCTTTCCCTTCTCCAGGGGATGCTCCCAACCCAGGGATCAAACCCAGGTCTCCTACATTGTGGGTGGATTCTTTACCAGCTGAGCCACCAGGGACTACCTCCTCTAATTATATGCTAAATTAATTCTATCACTTTAAAAGCAATTAATTTTTTTTTCTTTCTAGCTTCATTGGTTATATATATATGGTTATATATGCATATATACACATCCTTATTTTTTCAAATCTATTAAAAATATTTTTAAACACCTATTTTATGGTTAGTTTTACTGTATAAATATCATAGGCAAAGTAAAAATATTTTACTTTTTATAGTTAATTTATTTTACATAAGTAACTTTTGAATTATTTACCTATGGAGAAAGAAAAACCTACTTTACTTCAATTGGACCTTTTTATCTTGGACTAAATTTAGCCAGCACTTTTACAATCACATGCTATTTCTTATAAGTGGAGTAACACTTATCCTCATGAACAAACTTGTGGAAGAAATAAAATTTTACCATTTAGACTTTGCTCATGAATAAAATGCCTTTAGGGGAAAATAGAAACGACTTTCTTCTCCCCATTTTCTTACCCAAAATAACAGCTCAACTGACATAAGTGAAATTTTATAAAAAGAGACACATTTTGTTTGGAGACAAGTATGAAATATTCCAACCTTAAAGGTGGACTCTTTAGAAAATGGTGAGCAGAGAAAAACAACAATGTTAATGGGAGAGCAGTTATAGGCTCATCTATGTTGTTAACATAAATTGCATTGCCATAAAATTGTACCATCCTTTTCTACACAGAATCAAGAGCATTTTATCATAACAAAAGACTGTTCTTTTCATACTCAGTGGGAGATAGGCAGTAGTGGAATTCTCATTAGAGTGTGCAGTGATAAAGAATTCAGTTCAGCTATGCCTTGGAAATGTACAAGTTAAAAGAAACTTTCTTATAAATGGACTGACCTTCAAAATAGTAATATCATACCTAAAACAAATATCTGCTGCTTACATACCTTAGGACTTTGCTATACATACATACATATATATATATATATATATATGTATATATAAAAACAGGTAAAACATATATTAGTATAATTTGGTGAAGTGCCATTTTTAAGATTAAAAAAAAGTCCCCAACTGTAGAAAAATACAGGGACAAATAATTTTCATCTATGTGTCATCAACTTCCAGGTCTTCAGAGTAATGGTGTTGTCCCTCCTCTTTATGACTCTGATAGTTGAACTTGCCACAGACATCCATCCAGTTTCCTGAGAAGTCTCATCAGTAATCTGTGAACCAGACTTTACATCATATGGCAAGACATGATCAACATCAGTGAGGTAGTGAAATGCAGTCAATCCATCAGCATTGATGTCATGTTAGCTGTGACCCAGCTCTACAAGGCTGATCATGTTCAGAAGATGGATGTACTTGGATTGCATTAGCAGCTGCTGAAGGTAAGTTAGAGGAAGGTGAATGTGGGCAAAGTGTAGAGAAGTAAAAATAAAATGTGACTGGTACCAAAATATCATTTCAGAGTGTGCAGGTATTATTGGTTAGGTTACTGAAAATATTTCACTATGAATACCCTTATTTCTTCCTTTTAGCATTTGATAAAATGGTAATGCTGCTGCTATAGACCCAAGAATAAAACAAATTGCAACCTGGCAATTTTATCCTATCTTATTTTACGGTTGTAATAATATTTGCTATATTTTATGGTCATAATAATATTTATATTATAAAATTTGAGGCAATAGAAGAAAAGAAGGAAGCTTTTCCTAATGTTGCTTGAGTAATATATATGTATATATTTTTTCAGATTATTTTCCATTATAAGTTATCACAAGATATTGAATATCCTTCTCTATGCTATAAAATAGGACTTTGTTGTTTATCTGTTTTATATAATATCTGTTAATCCCAAACGCCTAATTTATCCCCTGCCATTCCCTTTTGGTGTATGTGCATGTTAGTTGCTCAGTCCTGTCCGACTCTTTGGGACCCCATGGACTGTAGGCCACCAGGCTTCTCTGCTCATGGGATGGTCCAGGCAAGAACACTAGAGTGTATTGCTATTCCCTTCTCCAGGGGATCTTTTTGACCTGGGGATCAAACTTGGGTCTCCTGCATTGAAGGCAAATTTTTTACGGTCTGAGCCAACTGAGACTATAACTTTCTATGTCTGTGTGTCTGTTTCTGTCTCATTAATAAGTGCACTTGTATCATTTTTTTAGATTCCATATATGTGATATTATATGATATTTGTCATTCTCTGTGTGACTGACTTCATTTAGTTTGATAAATTCTAGGTTCCTCCATGTTGCTGCAAATGGCATTATTCATTCTTTTTATGGTTGAGTAATATTCTAATATTTTGGATATGATAACTTTGAAAGTTGTATGTACCACAAATTATTTATCTAATCTTTGATTTTGCATTAATAATTATGTTCTTAAATGAACAGAATATGCCATACTGATTAACTACTTGTATTTACATCTGTAATTTTTACCAATGAACTTTTTGTATTTGGAGTAGGTATTAATTTTTGCATATAGTGCTTGGGTCATGAATAACTTTCTTCTATGTCAGTATTTACTTGATACCACCTTTTATTGAAAAATGATTCTTGCCAAATATAAACATTGCTGTAAATCAAGTGTATGTTTATGTGTTGGTGTAATTTTAGTCTATTTATTCCCCTGTACTGTTCTTTTATCTTTCTTCATGCCAATACCACACTGTTCTAATTACCGTGTGTATCCTAATTACTTTACCATAAATGTTGATAACTGATCAAATTTGAGTAAGTCCACTAATTCTGTTTTTTACTTGTTTGTTTGCTTTTGAGAATGTCTTGTTGACATCATCTTAGCCATCTGTGTTACCATGGATAAAACCAACTTTTCACTTGATAGTCAAAATCCTGATAGGTTTATGTTTCAAAATGTGCTGAATTTATAGATTAAACAGTGGAACACTCACATCTTTACAACTCTTGTAATACATGACCATAGTTACGTATTAAAGAGATGCAATTAGATCTCCTTTAATTTCTGTCAATAATGTTTTATAGTTATTTTGGTACACATCATGCCCATGTTTTTTGGGTTAACTTTGGAATGTAATATGGCATTTGCAAAGTATCAGCACAAAATAACATGCAGTCTTTTATTTCACAATTTTGTGGTTGTTCTATTAGTCTCTGTGGAGTGATTCTACTGATATGGGCCTTGCTCAGCTGATTTTAGTTGGGTTCCCTTATGGCTCTGTATATTGTTACTATTTTATGTAGGTCTATAATTACACTGGATAAAAGGTCAGTGATTCCTGCAACTTTAAATCCTACAGTTAAGACACTGTGAACCCTGTCCTGTGTACATCCAGCCAACTAGTTTTCTGTGATGGACTTAGGAACTGTTTCTTTAAATTTCCCCCTAATGAATGATTCTCAAGCAAGTATAATAATTAGACCATTTTTCACTATGTGCACTATGATAGAACTCATATTTTATTTTTAGCATATTGTATCTTGGATATATGGTGAAGGGCCTGACTATATGGACACCTTATATATATTAATATTATATATGCCTCTTTGAAGATTACTTTAGTTAATTTATTTTTACTTTCTGATATTTGTATGTATTTATTAGTGAATAGATAATTTAAAAATACAAGTAGTTCAAGGGGAGTCCTGTTTTATCATCTCCTAATCCTGCCTGAGGACATGGAGGGAATGCCATAATAATATAATCATGAATGTCAGGAGTCTTTCTAGATGCTAATAGTGGATGACACAGAAAGTCAGAGACAGTACTGGGATTCAGTTCAGTCCAAAGAATTGAGGTGAGGGGAGGCGGATGAATGGGGAAAAACATATTTCTTCAATAACCGTCTGTATCCACATACACACATATTTCTGCAGTTAAAGGGAAGAGTTTCATACACTAACAGTACAGTTTACTTTGATTAAAATTTCCCTGGTTGTTCAATATTTTAGAATAAGATTTGTTATCAAATATTTCAGTAACATTAAATTTTTCAATGAGATATTTTATACTAATATGTTAATAAGGACAACTTTAGGAGCTTGGTTCTTATACACTTAACTAACAAAGGAAAAAGGAAAGGAAGCTAATATTCTTTAAACTTGGCAATAAATTAGGTGCTTTTCATATCATTTTGCATTTATGTGTATGTTTAGAAAACCACCGACATCCGTGTTTCAAAATGTAAAAATTATATAAGATATATATATATATATGTATGAAAATTGAGCTTTCAAATACAGCTTGGAAAAGTAAACAATACTTTAAAAATTGAAGAATAACAAGTAACACAAGAATAATAAGTAATAAGCAACACAAGGAGCACAAGATGATATCTATTCCAAATTTGAGAGCATTTATTAAAATTTTTATTAAAGAATTTGGAACTGTGACAGAGAAGAGACCTTTTAAGGCAGTGAACTATTCCATATAATACTACAAAGGCTGATAATTGTCATTATACATTTGTCCACAGCTTTAAAATGAACAACCTCGAGAGTGAACCTAAGTTGAATGATGGACTTTTGAGTGATAATTACGTGTCAGTGTAGATTCATGGATTGTAGCAAAAGCATCACTATGATGTTCAACATTGATAGTGGAGTTGTTATGCACATGTCAGGGCAGGAAAGATATGGGATTTCTCTATGCTTTCCTCTCAGTTTTGCTGTGAACCTAAAACTTCCTTAAAAATAAAGTTTACTATTAATAAAAAGAAAAATTCATGACATCTAATTAGATGGAGAGAATGTCAAAGCTTATTTAACCTGATTTAACCCATTAACCAGCTCATGCTCCTGATTGTTTTCATGGTGACAAATACTGAAAATAAAAAAAAATCCAAGTACCTGTAGGAATGAAAGAAGATGTGAGAGATGGTATTAAAGGGCCAGTCTATATTTCTGAATAATAGATACAGAAATAGAATTATGACACTAGAAAATATATGTGCTATAAGAATGGAAAAATAAATAAATTCTCTCTTAAACTACATTGGCTTTCT